>CM060124.1:32910379-32989074 GCA_030522415.1 Channallabes apus | reverse complement strand
GACCAGAAACACTTTGGCGGTGAGGTTGACACAACATAAATATAACATCAGACATAAAAAAGATTTACACACTGTGGTTGTCCAACATTTCGTAAAACACGGTATTGAATCCCTAAAGGTTATGGGATTACAACAAAACAGATGGTGGTCCCACCACAAGAGAAAACAGGTAGAACGGACATGGATTGATAATTTAAGTTCCATGCATCCATGGGGTTTAAATGAGCAATCTAGGGTCGTATAAGGCTCATGTTCAGGAGAACCAAGTGGCGGGGATGTCGGTGCTTGGTGACTGTGAGGTAGGCCAGTGCACAACGTGGATGTTGGAGATTGCCCACTCTGCGCTTTCTATCCCCTACCCTTACCTATCCCTAATCCAAACCTATCCCTAACCATAACCTTCCCCACCCTTTCCAACCCTATTTTTTCCTAGCCCTAATCTTTTCTAACCCTAACTTACCCAACCCTAATTTTAACCTTTCATTTCCGGCGTGGGAGCGGGCATGACCTGGCGTCGCGGCCATTTCCCCTAACCTAACCCTAACCCTAACCCTTTAAAAAGGTTCATTTATTAAAATTTAAATTTTAAATCAATAAATTAATAAACATGAATTACTTATTCAATTGGTTATGAGACACGGGCCTAGGACTGATCGACCTACGGCCGGCCGCCATAGAAGAGGGTGTCTAGTAATAAAAGGCCGAAACACCCTGTGACTCTATGGTTTACTACTGATGACGTGTCTCACAATTTAGGATGTCGTTGGGTTAAAGGGTACCTTAATCTTAGCTCACACCTTTAACCTTAAAAAGGATTTAGTGCGTCTCTCATACCTGAACCCAAAATATAACCGTCAGTGTCTTCAGCCGCTTATTTAGAATCCTAATCCTAAACTTCAAACCTAAAACATAACCGTCAGTTTTGAACCCTACGCCTAAACCTTAAACTCAGAACATAACCGTCAGTTTTAACCCTAACTCTTAGAACCCTATTAGTTTCAAATACAATGTTTAAAGTCTAAACATTAACCGTAAACCTAGTTGACCTCGGACTTTTAACTTTAGGTTCCAGGTCTGCAGGGAACCGAGTCTTCCCAACCTATCCCCATACCCATCCTATCCCCAAAGTTCCTTGCCTTGGACCCTGTCCCGGGACCGTTACCCTTAATGTCTTCAACCTTACCCCTTTTCCAAAACCCTCACCTTACTCGGTGCCTATGTTTGACCTTAAAGCCAACAGGCATTTACTCTAATTTTACTTAGCTCAAAACACTTCAGCCTTTGCGTATAATGGCGTGACTTTAACTAGAAATGACCCCGAATCTTAACCCCCAGGCCCTGATTTTAATTTTAACCCTTAAGCGGGTATCTCGGCTCATGGAGGGTCTTTACAACAGCTTAGCTAAAAGCGGAGTCTTTAGCTCTTAAACCCTAAACAGGCGACACTGGTCGACCGTCATAATGGAGAAGGCTGAAAATGAGGCCTGAGTGGCTGGCCCGTGCACAACGCTGGTTCCGGGTCCTTCCCGGGACAGTGGATTATTTTACTTTACCCTAACCCTAACCCTTAGAAACGTTTATTAGATATTATAAACTTTCAAACTTCCAATTTTTACCTTAGTGGCGTTGCATATGAGATTTTTTACCCTATTTGCGTTCCACAACCGACCGTGCCCCAGAGCATTGTGGGAAAGCTAAATCTGGAGTATATTTTAACTAATAACTCCTAAACGACAAAAGATAGAGTCGTGCCGTTTTTTGCAATATTATTTTTGTGACACACTGAATAAAAACAATGAATAACTGAATAATACAAAAAAAATAAAAATTTAAAATCTACCCTCAGTGTGAAACATATGCCGATTAAGGACCTGGGTTGGCCTCCCACTACAGTTTAACTCGGCTGGGGATTTTACTGTCATCTTGGCAGAATTTTCTCCATGAGATCTACCCAGTAGAAGCTTGTTGATCCGATTTGGGGTCATCCGCTGGGATCAGATGGTCTCCACACACTTCCCGGAGCAGCACTCTGTCCAAATGGTTCCGGAAACCTAGCGGTGTTAACAAAAGGGCCATTGGCAGAGAGGTGAGTCATGGTTATCTACCAGTCTTCACTGTGTGTAATATGTTTAAGAGGTTAATTGTAAGATGGTTTAGGCTGTATTAGGATAATTTAAGTAAATTTAAATCTTTAAATCTTTAATGTTTACATTAATATTTAGAACAAATAATACTTTAGAAGTAATGGCATGATGGTTCAGGTTGTATTAGGATAATTTCAATAAATTCAAACCTTAGTTCTATATTCTTTAATTACACCAGTATTATAAATAGGACTTTAAAAAGGTTCATTTATTAAAATAAAAATTTTAAATCAATAAACATAAATTACTTATTCAATTGCTTATGAGACACGGGCCTAGGACTGATCGACCTACGGCCGGCCGCCATGGAAGAGGGTGTCTAGTAATGGAAGGCCGAAACACCCTATGATTCTATGGTTTACTACTGATGACGTGTCTCACAATTTAGGATATCGTTGGGTTAAAAGGAATTTTAATCTTAGCTCACACTTTTAACCTTAAATAGGATTAATGCGTCTCCTATCCCTGAACTCAAAACATAACCGTTAGTTTTGAACTCTAAACCCAATTTCTTAAACCTAAACATAACCATCAGTTTAAAATATAAGCTCTAGAACCCTAGGTCAGCATAACCACATTTTCCTGTAACCCTAGGTGTATCTGACCTTTAACCTTTCCACAGGCCTGGTCACTTAACACTAATTCTGCCCTATCTGGAGTGGGAGTGTTTGTGGATAAATTTTGCCCCAGCCTAGCCCAGGGCACGATCGTTAGCCTTGCATAATCTATCAGGCGCCATATCTGTCGATCGTTTGTATGGAGAGTGCTGGAGATGAGGCCTGAGTTGCAGGCCCGTGCACCACGTGGGTTCTGGGTTTATCCCAGGGCTACGTCTTTTTACCCTAACCTAGCCGGCCAGTGCCGCCCTCGGTCACCTTGTCTCCGGTCACCTCCACGGTTGATCTTAACCTGGTGGGCAGAGGTTAAAAAAGCCTTACTGTTAACCTCCTTTTATAAACCACATGTATAAAATAACATTAACTTTCTAAATAAGCTATCTATTTAAATGTAACTTAGACACCCACTCAGGCACCCTAGTAATTAGGGGCGGCAGTATCGAGGCTCATTACTGAGCATGTGCTGTTATGTTTGGACTGAAGGGCGCGGGATTTCCGTTGCTTGGGACTGCTGAAGGTGTAGGCTCGTGGGCGGCGGCACGATAAGAGATATGGGGGGAAGCTGTCGGAGGCGTAAGTGCATTGCCACACAAGGGGTCGTTGGGCATGCGTCTAGAGCACGATCTGGGATCTGCCAGTATCTAGATTAGGGGTCAAGGCACCCTCGGGGACCATAAGGAGTGCTGAGGCCTAAAGCGACCCAGGATTTCATGCCACTCTCGGAGGTTTGGGCCACCCCGGGATGAAAGGCGCTCTTTAGCTTAGGCTCAGACTGCGTGTCCTGACTCTGGTTTATGCTGTCCTCGAGCGGCCTTCTGTTGATCGCTGTCTGCCTCACAACGCCTTAAAATAGGCGTCTGCTGGTCCAATCTTGCCTCTTTCAGAGCGTTACAGCTCAAGCAAGAATTATAGAATATGCGTCGTAGGTCATTAGGCCTAAAAACTATTACAACATTTGATTTAATTTATTCACTAAATAGGTCAAACATCGCTCACTAGGACATGAGGGAGATTGCAACTGTGATCCACCCTTTAAAAAAATATTTGGACTGCAACTGTGGCCTAAATATTAATTTAGAGACGTTTACTAGATAATTTCATTTAAAATAGGAAATTCTTACATTAGAAGCGATAAAAAATCTACTTTTTTTATATATAATGCGTCGTAGTTTATCAGACTTTGGTCTAAAATAATTACAGAGTCTGATTAATTTATTACAAAATAGGTCAAAGATCGCTGATTAGTTTAATGAGGGTGATTGCAACTGTGATCCATCCTTATAAAATTATTTGGACTGCAACTGTGGCCTAAATATTAATTTAGAAACGTTTATTAGATATTATAAACTTTCAAACTTCCAATTTTTACCTTAGTGGCGTTGCATATGAGATTTTTTACCCTATTTGCGTTCCACAACCGACCGTGCCCCAGAGCATTGTGGGAAAGCTAAATCTGGAGTATATTTTAACTAATAACTCCTAAACGACAAAAGATAGAGTCGTGCCGTTTTTTGCAATATTATTTTTGTGACACACTGAATAAAAACAATGAATAACTGAATAATACAAAAAAAATAAAAATTTAAAATCTACCCTCAGTGTGAAACATATGCCGATTAAGGACCTGGGTTGGCCTCCCACTACAGTTTAACTCGGCTGGGGATTTTACTGTCATCTTGGCAGAATTTTCTCCATGAGATCTACCCAGTAGAAGCTTGTTGATCCGATTTGGGGTCATCCGCTGGGATCAGATGGTCTCCACACACTTCCCGGAGCAGCACTCTGTCCAAATGGTTCCGGAAACCTAGCGGTGTTAACAAAAGGGCCATTGGCAGAGAGGTGAGTCATGGTTATCTACCAGTCTTCACTGTGTGTAATATGTTTAAGAGGTTAATTGTAAGATGGTTTAGGCTGTATTAGGATAATTTAAGTAAATTTAAATCTTTAAATCTTTAATGTTTACATTAATATTTAGAACAAATAATACTTTAGAAGTAATGGCATGATGGTTCAGGTTGTATTAGGATAATTTCAATAAATTCAAACCTTAGTTCTATATTCTTTAATTACACCAGTATTATAAATAGGACTTTAAAAAGGTTCATTTATTAAAATAAAAATTTTAAATCAATAAACATAAATTACTTATTCAATTGGTTATGAGACACGGGCCTAGGACTGATCGACCTACGGCCGGCCGCCATGGAAGAGGGTGTCTAGTAATGGAAGGCCGAAACACCCTATGATTCTATGGTTTACTACTGATGACGTGTCTCACAATTTAGGATATCGTTGGGTTAAAAGGAATTTTAATCTTAGCTCACACTTTTAACCTTAAATAGGATTAATGCGTCTCCTATCCCTGAACTCAAAACATAACCGTTAGTTTTGAACTCTAAACCCAATTTCTTAAACCTAAACATAACCATCAGTTTAAAATATAAGCTCTAGAACCCTAGGTCAGCATAACCACATTTTCCTGTAACCCTAGGTGTATCTGACCTTTAACCTTTCCACAGGCATGGTCACTTAACACTAATTCTGCCCTATCTGGAGTGGGAGTGTTTGTGGATAAATTTTGCCCCAGCCTAGCCCAGGGCACGATCGTTAGCCTTGCATAATCTATCAGGCGCCATATCTGTCGATCGTTTGTATGGAGAGTGCTGGAGATGAGGCCTGAGTTGCAGGCCCGTGCACCACGTGGGTTCTGGGTTTATCCCAGGGCTACGTCTGTTTACCCTAACCTAACCCTAACCCTAACCCAATAAACAGTATGTGGGAGAGACCAGAAACACTTTGGCGGTGAGGTTGACACAACATAAATATAACATCAGACATAAAAAAGATTTACACACTGTGGTTGTCCAACATTTCGTAAAACACGGTATTGAATCCCTAAAGGTTATGGGATTACAACAAAACAGATGGTGGTCCCACCACAAGAGAAAACAGGTAGAACGGACATGGATTGATAATTTAAGTTCCATGCATCCATGGGGTTTAAATGAGCAATCTAGGGTCGTATAAGGCTCATGTTCAGGAGAACCAAGTGGCGGGGATGTCGGTGCTTGGTGACTGTGAGGTAGGCCAGTGCACAACGTGGATGTTGGAGATTGCCCACTCTGCGCTTTCTATCCCCTACCCTTACCTATCCCTAATCCAAACCTATCCCTAACCATAACCTTCCCCACCCTTTCCAACCCTATTTTTTCCTAGCCCTAATCTTTTCTAACCCTAACTTACCCAACCCTAATTTTAACCTTTCATTTCCGGCGTGGGAGCGGGCATGACCTGGCGTCGCGGCCATTTCCCCTAACCTAACCTAGCCAGTGCCACCTCCGATAGTTGAGCTACCGATGTATCTGCATCATCCATGGAACCTGTAAAAAAGAATATGATATTTCATAAATTGATTATAAACAATGGATAAAACAATATTTTCTTGGACCTTAAAATGATTGAATAAACAGAATTATGGATGTTTTAATCATTTAACATATATTGGTTAATTATACTTACCTGGATATACTTACCTGTTCTAATTTAATATATTGCAAAAATTGGGAAATTTTAAAAAAAATGGAAAATAAGGGACAAAAATAATTATTATGATTTTATTTATACTTTTGAATACAAGGAGACCATATTAGGAATTATCAGGGAGAGGAAAAAACCAAGTGAGGAAAATAAAAATAAGCTCCAAACTGAAAGTTTTTTGTTATTTTCTTTTTTCCTTTTTACAAGGGGGCGGAGCTTAGCCTCAGGGTATGACTCACAGGCAGGCAGCCTTTCAGTTGGAGATAGAGAGCTGTAGGAGCAACACGGTTGAGCTATTGTTGAGTTTAGAGCCTTTTCTATTGGAAAAAATTGTTCAGAACTGACAAAGGATTGTTTAAAGACTTTAGTCTTTCTTCCTAAAAGCCAGAGTGAACTCTTTATCCAAGAGGACAAAACTTCTCTCTTATATATATTTATATTAATATATTTTTCCTCATTTCATTTTTAAGTTTGTTTTGCTAACAAGCTTTGTCTTAGCATAGCTTTGTTTTGCTAACAAGCTTCTTCTTAAGAAAAAATATTTTTTTTCCTTGGCAAACTCTTTTCCTCCCTGTTTCAGTGTTTTGTTTAGTTCATTACACAAAAAAAAAAAAAATTTTTCTTTCTTCTGTATTCAATTTTCTTTCCCTTTTCCTTTTCTCATATTTTTGAAATAAAAAATATTTTAGAATTTTATTATTTTTGGCAAGTCTATGCCTGATGAAGGCTTGATTAAGCCGAAACGTTGCAGCAACAGACTTGCCTTTTGATTTAATTGATTTAAATATGTCATACCGCGGTCCATTCTATCCAGGACGGGAGAGACGATACTCCCATCCTGATGATTGGCGATGGAGAGAGAGATATCCCCACCCTGATAACTGGTATCATGCCAGATATAGGGAATACAAAGTTCCCCAATATACCAGGGAGTTCAGAAACAGTGACCTTTACCCTAGATTCACTCAGAATTACCCTAGGCATATACCTGAATGGAGCAATTATGACCCCTACTGGAGACAGTGGGGACGTGCTCCAAGACGTAATAACACTCAAAAAAGACCACGATCCACCAGTGGCAAACGGGGCACCACAAAAGATAAAAATTCCAAACAAAAACAGGGCAAAAAACAGAAAAAACAGCCCAAACAAACCAGGAGGGGCAAAAATAAAAAACAAACTGCGGAGGCCCAAGATGAAAAATTTAGAGCCTTAGTTAAACAGTTGTTGGAATTACTGAGATCCTTCCATCATCTTGAGAAGATCTCTATACATGCGGAGGAGGAACCTCCTACTTTTACTAGGCTCACACATTTTCTGGGTGGCGTAGTAAAACCGGCTAATCTGACACCGGAAACAAAAACCCTCCTGGAAGGGAATGCCAAAAATTGGGCATACACCACACGCCTCATCCTGCAAGATCACTACATAAATTTCATTGAGAAGGAGAGTGAAATCTTGCAGGAGACATTGATTGGGGATTGGGACACAGCCTTGAAGGTTGCAATTAAGTGGTACAGAAGAAGATACCCCAAAAGACATATGCAGGAACCCATAAAGAAAGTCGAAGCACTCCTGCTGTCTTTAGATCAAATTGAAGAACGAAGGGACAGGGACACAGATAGGGATGGGGTTACCTCAGTAATCATGGAGGAAGATTTCCCACCCCTGTCACGGGCCCCAGAACCCTCTCCTCCTGTACCAACTGTAACTAGAGAGAGAACACCTCCCCCTTCCCCTTCCCCGTTTCCCATCGCACTTCCACGCAGGATCCCGCGGCCTAGGCGACGGATCACAGTGCAAGTGTCTTCCCCGAAAAATCCGGCGGTCGCACATCGGGACGAACATCCAGAACTTCTGGAAGTTCATAGTGACCAGGGAACTCAAATAACATGCTTAGATGTGTCAGTTCCCACAGAAGTGTCACATGCACAAAGTGTTGTGCCTCATACTGATAAGCCACGTGAGGAGATTCTCTCACACGTAGATACACGTGAGGAGTCCATCACGCCAGTGGTTCAGGTACACACCATTCAGTACAGCAGCAGTTCGTCCGATGAAAGCGACACTGAACTAGAGCCTCTTATAAATTTTGAGGATGATCGTGGTGAGTTAGACGCCTTCCCACTCATGGATTCCCCTTGTTCACTGGGGTTCCAGATGGGGGGATGTCTTCTACCCAAACCCCCTCTAGATCAGCCTAATGTGCTTACCAGCACACCGTCGGAGTCACCAAAAGCGTACAAGCCCATCAGACACCTGCGCACAGTCAGGAAACTGGTTGATTGGGGTCTCAGTGTGCGTAAAAAATATTGCATTCTGGGAGACTCCAATGTGAGTAGATTTCCTCATCACTCATTGGCTGATGTCCAGATTGACAGTTACCCAGGCGCCACATTCAGACACGCTGAGAACTTAATTAAGAAAGCACAGGTGCACGTGGCTGTAGAAAAGGTGGTCTTATCCTTCGGGATAAATCACCGGGGTCAAAAAATGAAGTTGACGGCTATTAAAGAAATGCAGCGGGCTTTGAAGGCAGCGAGGGAGAAATTTCCCAATGCCGACATCAGAATCCCGCTCATCAATTTCTCCAGGACATTAAGAGGAGACGAACAAATGATCCTGGATAGCTTAAATAGCCACATCGGGAGAAACATGTCTCACCTACCATTATTGCCAAAAACGCAATTCAGGGTAGGTGATGACCAAATTCATTGGACATTAAATTGTGCTCGAGCCATATTTGAACAATGGGTCGAGCACTTAAACTTAGCTGCCCTATAAACCCAAAACCGGGATTATTGGATAGGAAGAGTGAAGTGCTAAATTTGTCCAAACACTTCACTCCTACAAAAGGGCAAATTCAATTATTAAGTAAGGGCCTTACTTTCATCCCTACACCCAAAATTAATATAAATACAAAAAAACAATTGATCGCTGATGCACAGCAATATCATAGGAGACTGCTTCTGGCAGCCTTCTATAGATTTGAGAAGGAGGGAGAAATCCTTCCGTTTACAGGAAAGTCCAACTGGACCCCCAAATTATCTCAGGTCCCAAATACTATCAGACAGATAATTAGAGCAGATAAATATGCGATCAGGAATATACCCTGGAACTACAGGGTAGTTTCAAACCTGAGTAGGGATGAAAGACAGGCCCTACTACAATTAAAAAATAATAGATCCATTGTGATCAAGCCGGCCGATAAAGGAAGTGCTGTGGTCATAATGGATCTACAGACATATATAATGGAGGCGGAACGACAGTTGAACCAGGAAGAGTATTATAAAAAACTTTCAGAACCCATCTTCCTTAAAACGGTTCCTGTCGTACGGGACATACTCACTAAATTAAGGGAGGAGGGTTTTATAAACAAAAAACAAGAAACTTACCTGTTGGGCCCTGACAATCCACGCCCCAGGTATTTCTACCTCCTCCCTAAAATCCATAAGGAGCCACACAGCTGGAGTGTTCCTTTTGAGATGCCACCGGGCCGCCCCATTGTCTCTGACTGTGGCAGTGAAACACAGGCCACAGCAGAGTATATTGAATATTTCCTCAACCCGATCAGCACCAGACACCCAAGTTACATTAGAGACACCTATGATTTCATTGAAAAGATAAAACATCTTTCTCTCCCTCCTGACTGTTTCCTGTTCACTATCGATATTGATAGTTTATACACCAATATCGAAACACCAGCTGGTATGGAAGCGGTCAGAGAGTGGTTTATTAAATTCCCTGATAAAAACAGACCTGAGCAAGCCATTTTAAAATTTCTGGACATTAACCTTACAAAAAATGATTTTGAATTTAATTCCAAGCATTACCTCCAGGTCAAAGGTACAGCCATGGGCAAAAAGTTTGCCCCTTCCTATGCCAACATATTCATGGCAAGATGGGAGGAAAGGGCATTGGCTGCTTGGGAATTTAAACCCTTTAGTTATTATAGGTTTCTTGATGACATTTGGGGTGTTTGGACCGGTACTGAGGATGAATTTAAACAATTTGCGGACCACCTAAACAATTTTCACCGTTCAATAAAAATCAAATACACGATGGACAGAGCGGGTGTCAACTTTTTGGACACAGTAACCTATAAGGGCAAAGGATTTGTGGAGACGGGCAAATTGGATGTCAGAGTCTTTTTTAAAGACACTGACACTCATGCACTTCTCCACAAATCAAGCTTTCATCCAAAGCATACTTTTAGGGGTATTGTGAAATCTCAGATACAGAGATTTCACAGAATATGTACCCAGCCCGAGGATTTCCTGGAAGCGAAAAGCACTCTCTTTTCGGCACTCCGGAAACGAGGTTATTCCCGTTCCTTCCTGAGAAGCTGTGAGGGTCAATTTCTTGTAAAAAGAAAGAAAGATAGTAAAGAAATGATCCCATTGATCACAACCTTCTCCAAAGGAAGTGTTCATCTAAATAGGTTGATGAAATCAAATTTTCATCATTTTCATATGCAAAACGAACTGTTGGACAACCACAAAATCATTTCAGCCTACCGCAAAAACCAAAATCTTAAAGACATTCTGGTCCGAAGCAGGTTACCACCCTCGGGAGAGGAAAAAAGGAAACCTGCCCCACTAAGAGAAATCAGGCCAAAACGATGGGTCCAAAACCCACAAACTAAAACCATCTACGAGATTTTCCCGGCCTTGAAATATGACACAAGTAATTGTGTCTATTTAATTTATTGTACAAAGTGCAATAAACAGTATGTGGGAGAGACCAGAAACACTTTGGCGGTGAGGTTGACACAACATAAATATAACATCAGACATAAAAAAGATTTACACACTGTGGTTGTCCAACATTTCGTAAAACACGGTATTGAATCCCTAAAGGTTATGGGATTACAACAAAACAGATGGTGGTCCCACCACAAGAGAAAACAGGTAGAACGGACATGGATTGATAATTTAAGTTCCATGCATCCATGGGGTTTAAATGAGCAATCTAGGGTCGTATAAGGCTCATGTTCAGGAGAACCAAGTGGCGGGGATGTCGGTGCTTGGTGACTGTGAGGTAGGCCAGTGCACAACGTGGATGTTGGAGATTGCCCACTCTGCGCTTTCTATCCCCTACCCTTACCTATCCCTAATCCAAACCTATCCCTAACCATAACCTTCCCCACCCTTTCCAACCCTATTTTTTCCTAGCCCTAATCTTTTCTAACCCTAACTTACCCAACCCTAATTTTAACCTTTCATTTCCGGCGTGGGAGCGGGCATGACCTGGCGTCCCGGCCATTTCCCCTAACCTAACCTAGCCAGTGCCACCTCCGATAGTTGAGCTACCGATGTATCTGCATCATCCATGGAACCTGTAAAAAAGAATATGATATTTCATAAATTGATTATAAACAATGGATAAAACAATATTTTCTTGGACCTTAAAATGATTGAATAAACAGAATTATGGATGTTTTAATCATTTAACATATATTGGTTAATTATACTTACCTGGATATACTTACCTGTTCTAATTTAATATATTGCAAAAATTGGGAAATTTAAAAAAAAATGGAAAATAAGGGACAAAAATAATTATTATGATTTTATTTATAATTTTGAATACAAGGAGACCATATTAGGAATTATCAGGGAGAGGAAAAAACCAAGTGAGGAAAATAAAAATAAGCTCCAAACTGAAAGTTTTTTGTTATTTTCTTTTTTCCTTTTTACAAGGGGGCGGAGCTTAGCCTCAGGGTATGACTCACAGGCAGGCAGCCTTTCAGTTGGAGATAGAGAGCTGTAGGAGCAACACGGTTGAGCTATTGTTGAGTTTAGAGCCTTTTCTATTGGAAAAAATTGTTCAGAACTGACAAAGGATTGTTTAAAGACTTTAGTCTTTCTTCCTAAAAGCCAGAGTGAACTCTTTATCCAAGAGGACAAAACTTCTCTCTTATATATATTTATATTAATATATTTTTCCTCATTTCATTTTTAAGTTTGTTTTGCTAACAAGCTTTGTCTTAGCATAGCTTTGTTTTGCTAACAAGCTTCTTCTTAAGAAAAAATATTTTTTTTCCTTGGCAAACTCTTTTCCTCCCTGTTTCAGTGTTTTGTTTAGTTCATTACACAAAAAAAAAAAAAAATTTTTCTTTCTTCTGTATTCAATTTTCTTTCCCTTTTCCTTTTCTCATATTTTTGAAATAAAAAATATTTTAGAATTTTATTATTTTTGGCAAGTCTATGCCTGATGAAGGCTTGATTAAGCCGAAACGTTGCAGCAACAGACTTGCCTTTTGATTTAATTGATTTAAATATGTCATACCGCGGTCCATTCTATCCAGGACGGGAGAGACGATACTCCCATCCTGATGATTGGCGATGGAGAGAGAGATATCCCCACCCTGATAACTGGTATCATGCCAGATATAGGGAATACAAAGTTCCCCAATATACCAGGGAGTTCAGAAACAGTGACCTTTACCCTAGATTCACTCAGAATTACCCTAGGCATATACCTGAATGGAGCAATTATGACCCCTACTGGAGACAGTGGGGACGTGCTCCAAGACGTAATAACACTCAAAAAAGACCACGATCCACCAGTGGCAAACGGGGCACCACAAAAGATAAAAATTCCAAACAAAAACAGGGCAAAAAACAGAAAAAACAGCCCAAACAAACCAGGAGGGGCAAAAATAAAAAACAAACTGCGGAGGCCCAAGATGAAAAATTTAGAGCCTTAGTTAAACAGTTGTTGGAATTACTGAGATCCTTCCATCATCTTGAGAAGATCTCTATACATGCGGAGGAGGAACCTCCTACTTTTACTAGGCTCACACATTTTCTGGGTGGCGTAGTAAAACCGGCTAATCTGACACCGGAAACAAAAACCCTCCTGGAAGGGAATGCCAAAAATTGGGCATACACCACACGCCTCATCCTGCAAGATCACTACATAAATTTCATTGAGAAGGAGAGTGAAATCTTGCAGGAGACATTGATTGGGGATTGGGACACAGCCTTGAAGGTTGCAATTAAGTGGTACAGAAGAAGATACCCCAAAAGACATATGCAGGAACCCATAAAGAAAGTCGAAGCACTCCTGCTGTCTTTAGATCAAATTGAAGAACGAAGGGACAGGGACACAGATAGGGATGGGGTTACCTCAGTAATCATGGAGGAAGATTTCCCACCCCTGTCACGGGCCCCAGAACCCTCTCCTCCTGTACCAACTGTAACTAGAGAGAGAACACCTCCCCCTTCCCCGTTTCCCATCGCACTTCCACGCAGGATCCCGCGGCCTAGGCGACGGATCACAGTGCAAGTGTCTTCCCCGAAAAATCCGGCGGTCGCACATCGGGACGAACATCCAGAACTTATGGAAGTTCATAGTGACCAGGGAACTCAAATAACATGCTTAGATGTGTCAGTTCCCACAGAAGTGTCACACGCACAAAGTGTTGTGCCTCATACTGATAAGCCACGTGAGGAGATTCTCTCACACGTAGATACACGTGAGGAGTCCATCACGCCAGTGGTTCAGGTACACACCATTCAGTACAGCAGCAGTTCGTCCGATGAAAGCGACACTGAACTAGAGCCTCTTATAAATTTTGAGGATGATCGTGGTGAGTTAGACGCCTTCCCACTCATGGATTCCCCTTGTTCACTGGGGTTCCAGATGGGGGGATGTCTTCTACCCAAACCCCCTCTAGATCAGCCTAATGTGCTTACCAGCACACCGTCGGAGTCACCAAAAGCGTACAAGCCCATCAGACACCTGCGCACAGTCAGGAAACTGGTTGATTGGGGTCTCAGTGTGCGTAAAAAATATTGCATTCTGGGAGACTCCAATGTGAGTAGATTTCCTCATCACTCATTGGCTGATGTCCAGATTGACAGTTACCCAGGCGCCACATTCAGACACGCTGAGAACTTAATTAAGAAAGCACAGGTGCACGTGGCTGTAGAAAAGGTGGTCTTATCCTTCGGGATAAATCACCGGGGTCAAAAAATGAAGTTGACGGCTATTAAAGAAATGCAGCGGGCTTTGAAGGCAGCGAGGGAGAAATTTCCCAATGCCGACATCAGAATCCCGCTCATCAATTTCTCCAGGACATTAAGAGGAGACGAACAAATGATCCTGGATAGCTTAAATAGCCACATCGGGAGAAACATGTCTCACCTACCATTATTGCCAAAAACGCAATTCAGGGTAGGTGATGACCAAATTCATTGGACATTAAATTGTGCTCGAGCCATATTTGAACAATGGGTCGAGCACTTAAACTTAGCTGCCCTATAAACCCAAAACCGGGATTATTGGATAGGAAGAGTGAAGTGCTAAATTTGTCCAAACACTTCACTCCTACAAAAGGGCAAATTCAATTATTAAGTAAGGGCCTTACTTTCATCCCTACACCCAAAATTAATATAAATACAAAAAAACAATTGATCGCTGATGCACAGCAATATCATAGGAGACTGCTTCTGGCAGCCTTCTATAGATTTGAGAAGGAGGGAGAAATCCTTCCGTTTACAGGAAAGTCCAACTGGACCCCCAAATTATCTCAGGTCCCAAATACTATCAGACAGATAATTAGAGCAGATAAATATGCGATCAGGAATATACCCTGGAACTACAGGGTAGTTTCAAACCTGAGTAGGGATGAAAGACAGGCCCTACTACAATTAAAAAATAATAGATCCATTGTGATCAAGCCGGCCGATAAAGGAAGTGCTGTGGTCATAATGGATCTACAGACATATATAATGGAGGCGGAACGACAGTTGAACCAGGAAGAGTATTATAAAAAACTTTCAGAACCCATCTTCCTTAAAACGGTTCCTGTCGTACGGGACATACTCACTAAATTAAGGGAGGAGGGTTTTATAAACAAAAAACAAGAAACTTACCTGTTGGGCCCTGACAATCCACGCCCCAGGTATTTCTACCTCCTCCCTAAAATCCATAAGGAGCCACACAGCTGGAGTGTTCCTTTTGAGATGCCACCGGGCCGCCCCATTGTCTCTGACTGTGGCAGTGAAACACAGGCCACAGCAGAGTATATTGAATATTTCCTCAACCCGATCAGCACCAGACACCCAAGTTACATTAGAGACACCTATGATTTCATTGAAAAGATAAAACATCTTTCTCTCCCTCCTGACTGTTTCCTGTTCACTATCGATATTGATAGTTTATACACCAATATCGAAACACCAGCTGGTATGGAAGCGGTCAGAGAGTGGTTTATTAAATTCCCTGATAAAAACAGACCTGAGCAAGCCATTTTAAAATTACTGGACATTAACCTTACAAAAAATGATTTTGAATTTAATTCCAAGCATTACCTCCAGGTCAAAGGTACAGCCATGGGCAAAAAGTTTGCCCCTTCCTATGCCAACATATTCATGGCAAGATGGGAGGAAAGGGCATTGGCTGCTTGGGAATTTAAACCCTTTAGTTATTATAGGTTTCTTGATGACATTTGGGGTGTTTGGACCGGTACTGAGGATGAATTTAAACAATTTGCGGACCACCTAAACAATTTTCACCGTTCAATAAAAATCAAATACACGATGGACAGAGCGGGTGTCAACTTTTTGGACACAGTAACCTATAAGGGCAAAGGATTTGTGGAGACGGGCAAATTGGATGTCAGAGGCTTTTTTAAAGACACTGACACTCATGCACTTCTCCACAAATCAAGCTTTCATCCAAAGCATACTTTTAGGGGTATTGTGAAATCTCAGATACAGAGATTTCACAGAATATGTACCCAGCCCGAGGATTTCCTGGAAGCGAAAAGCACTCTCTTTTCGGCACTCCGGAAACGAGGTTATTCCCGTTCCTTCCTGAGAAGCTGTGAGGGTCAATTTCTTGTAAAAAGAAAGAAAGATAGTAAAGAAATGATCCCATTGATCACAACCTTCTCCAAAGGAAGTGTTCATCTAAATAGGTTGATGAAATCAAATTTTCATCATTTTCATATGCAAAACGAACTGTTGGACAACCACAAAATCATTTCAGCCTACCGCAAAAACCAAAATCTTAAAGACATTCTGGTCCGAAGCAGGTTACCACCCTCGGGAGAGGAAAAAAGGAAACCTGCCCCACTAAGAGAAATCAGGCCAAAACGATGGGTCCAAAACCCACAAACTAAAACCATCTACGAGATTTTCCCGGCCTTGAAATATGACACAAGTAATTGTGTCTATTTAATTTATTGTACAAAGTGCAATAAACAGTATGTGGGAGAGACCAGAAACACTTTGGCGGTGAGGTTGACACAACATAAATATAACATCAGACATAAAAAAGATTTACACACTGTGGTTGTCCAACATTTCGTAAAACACGGTATTGAATCCCTAAAGGTTATGGGATTACAACAAAACAGATGGTGGTCCCACCACAAGAGAAAACAGGTAGAACGGACATGGATTGATAATTTAAGTTCCATGCATCCATGGGGTTTAAATGAGCAATCTAGGGTCGTATAAGGCTCATGTTCAGGAGAACCAAGTGGCGGGGATGTCGGTGCTTGGTGACTGTGAGGTAGGCCAGTGCACAACGTGGATGTTGGAGATTGCCCACTCTGCGCTTTCTATCCCCTACCCTTACCTATCCCTAATCCAAACCTATCCCTAACCATAACCTTCCCCACCCTTTCCAACCCTATTTTTTCCTAGCCCTAATCTTTTCTAACCCTAACTTACCCAACCCTAATTTTAACCTTTCATTTCCGGCGTGGGAGCGGGCATGACCTGGCGTCGCGGCCATTTCCCCTAACCTAACCTAGCCAGTGCCACCTCCGATAGTTGAGCTACCGATGTATCTGCATCATCCATGGAACCTGTAAAAAAGAATATGATATTTCATAAATTGATTATAAACAATGGATAAAACAATATTTTCTTGGACCTTAAAATGATTGAATAAACAGAATTATGGATGTTTTAATCATTTAACATATATTGGTTAATTATACTTACCTGGATATACTTACCTGTTCTAATTTAATATATTGCAAAAATTGGGAAATTTAAAAAAAATGGAAAATAAGGGACAAAAATAATTATTATGATTTTATTTATAATTTTGAATACAAGGAGACCATATTAGGAATTATCAGGGAGAGGAAAAAACCAAGTGAGGAAAATAAAAATAAGCTCCAAACTGAAAGTTTTTTGTTATTTTCTTTTTTCCTTTTTACAAGGGGGCGGAGCTTAGCCTCAGTGTATGACTCACAGGCAGGCAGCCTTTCAGTTGGAGATAGAGAGCTGTAGGAGCAACACGGTTGAGCTATTGTTGAGTTTAGAGCCTTTTCTATTGGAAAAAATTGTTCAGAACTGACAAAGGATTGTTTAAAGACTTTAGTCTTTCTTCCTAAAAGCCAGAGTGAACTCTTTATCCAAGAGGACAAAACTTCTCTCTTATATATATTTATATTAATATATTTTTCCTCATTTCATTTTTAAGTTTGTTTTGCTAACAAGCTTTGTCTTAGCATAGCTTTGTTTTGCTAACAAGCTTCTTCTTAAGAAAAAATATTTTTTTTCCTTGGCAAACTCTTTTCCTCCCTGTTTCAGTGTTTTGTTTAGTTCATTACACAAAAAAAAAAAAAAATTTTTCTTTCTTCTGTATTCAATTTTCTTTCCCTTTTCCTTTTCTCATATTTTTGAAATAAAAAATATTTTAGAATTTTATTATTTTTGGCAAGTCTATGCCTGATGAAGGCTTGATTAAGCCGAAACGTTGCAGCAACAGACTTGCCTTTTGATTTAATTGATTTAAATATGTCATACCGCGGTCCATTCTATCCAGGACGGGAGAGACGATACTCCCATCCTGATGATTGGCGATGGAGAGAGAGATATCCCCACCCTGATAACTGGTATCATGCCAGATATAGGGAATACAAAGTTCCCCAATATACCAGGGAGTTCAGAAACAGTGACCTTTACCCTAGATTCACTCAGAATTACCCTAGGCATATACCTGAATGGAGCAATTATGACCCCTACTGGAGACAGTGGGGACGTGCTCCAAGACGTAATAACACTCAAAAAAGACCACGATCCACCAGTGGCAAACGGGGCACCACAAAAGATAAAAATTCCAAACAAAAACAGGGCAAAAAACAGAAAAAACAGCCCAAACAAACCAGGAGGGGCAAAAATAAAAAACAAACTGCGGAGGCCCAAGATGAAAAATTTAGAGCCTTAGTTAAACAGTTGTTGGAATTACTGAGATCCTTCCATCATCTTGAGAAGATCTCTATACATGCGGAGGAGGAACCTCCTACTTTTACTAGGCTCACACATTTTCTGGGTGGCGTAGTAAAACCGGCTAATCTGACACCGGAAACAAAAACCCTCCTGGAAGGGAATGCCAAAAATTGGGCATACACCACACGCCTCATCCTGCAAGATCACTACATAAATTTCATTGAGAAGGAGAGTGAAATCTTGCAGGAGACATTGATTGGGGATTGGGACACAGCCTTGAAGGTTGCAATTAAGTGGTACAGAAGAAGATACCCCAAAAGACATATGCAGGAACCCATAAAGAAAGTCGAAGCACTCCTGCTGTCTTTAGATCAAATTGAAGAACGAAGGGACAGGGACACAGATAGGGATGGGGTTACCTCAGTAATCATGGAGGAAGATTTCCCACCCCTGTCACGGGCCCCAGAACCCTCTCCTCCTGTACCAACTGTAACTAGAGAGAGAACACCTCCCCCTTCCCCTTCCCCGTTTCCCATCGCACTTCCACGCAGGATCCCACGGCCTAGGCGACGGATCACAGTGCAAGTGTCTTCCCCGAAAAATCCGGCGGTCGCACATCGGGACGAACATCCAGAACTTATGGAAGTTCATAGTGACCAGGGAACTCAAATAACATGCTTAGATGTGTCAGTTCCCACAGAAGTGTCACATGCACAAAGTGTTGTGCCTCATACTGATAAGCCACGTGAGGAGATTCTCTCACACGTAGATACACGTGAGGAGTCCATCACGCCAGTGGTTCAGGTACACACCATTCAGTACAGCAGCAGTTCGTCCGATGAAAGCGACACTGAACTAGAGCCTCTTATAAATTTTGAGGATGATCGTGGTGAGTTAGACGCCTTCCCACTCATGGATTCCCCTTGTTCACTGGGGTTCCAGATGGGGGGATGTCTTCTACCCAAACCCCCTCTAGATCAGCCTAATGTGCTTACCAGCACACCGTCGGAGTCACCAAAAGCGTACAAGCCCATCAGACACCTGCGCACAGTCAGGAAACTGGTTGATTGGGGTCTCAGTGTGCGTAAAAAATATTGCATTCTGGGAGACTCCAATGTGAGTAGATTTCCTCATCACTCATTGGCTGATGTCCAGATTGACAGTTACCCAGGCGCCACATTCAGACACGCTGAGAACTTAATTAAGAAAGCACAGGTGCACGTGGCTGTAGAAAAGGTGGTCTTATCCTTCGGGATAAATCACCGGGGTCAAAAAATGAAGTTGACGGCTATTAAAGAAATGCAGCGGGCTTTGAAGGCAGCGAGGGAGAAATTTCCCAATGCCGACATCAGAATCCCGCTCATCAATTTCTCCAGGACATTAAGAGGAGACGAACAAATGATCCTGGATAGCTTAAATAGCCACATCGGGAGAAACATGTCTCACCTACCATTATTGCCAAAAACGCAATTCAGGGTAGGTGATGACCAAATTCATTGGACATTAAATTGTGCTCGAGCCATATTTGAACAATGGGTCGAGCACTTAAACTTAGCTGCCCTATAAACCCAAAACCGGGATTATTGGATAGGAAGAGTGAAGTGCTAAATTTGTCCAAACACTTCACTCCTACAAAAGGGCAAATTCAATTATTAAGTAAGGGCCTTACTTTCATCCCTACACCCAAAATTAATATAAATACAAAAAAACAATTGATCGCTGATGCACAGCAATATCATAGGAGACTGCTTCTGGCAGCCTTCTATAGATTTGAGAAGGAGGGAGAAATCCTTCCGTTTACAGGAAAGTCCAACTGGACCCCCAAATTATCTCAGGTCCCAAATACTATCAGACAGATAATTAGAGCAGATAAATATGCGATCAGGAATATACCCTGGAACTACAGGGTAGTTTCAAACCTGAGTAGGGATGAAAGACAGGCCCTACTACAATTAAAAAATAATAGATCCATTGTGATCAAGCCGGCCGATAAAGGAAGTGCTGTGGTCATAATGGATCTACAGACATATATAATGGAGGCGGAACGACAGTTGAACCAGGAAGAGTATTATAAAAAACTTTCAGAACCCATCTTCCTTAAAACGGTTCCTGTCGTACGGGACATACTCACTAAATTAAGGGAGGAGGGTTTTATAAACAAAAAACAAGAAACTTACCTGTTGGGCCCTGACAATCCACGCCCCAGGTATTTCTACCTCCTCCCTAAAATCCATAAGGAGCCAAACAGCTGGAGTGTTCCTTTTGAGATGCCACCGGGCCGCCCCATTGTCTCTGAATGTGGCAGTGAAACACAGGCCACAGCAGAGTATATTGAATATTTCCTCAACCCGATCAGCACCAGACACCCAAGTTACATTAGAGACACCTATGATTTCATTGAAAAGATAAAACATCTTTCTCTCCCTCCTGACTGTTTCCTGTTCACTATCGATATTGATAGTTTATACACCAATATCGAAACACCAGCTGGTATGGAAGCAGTCAGAGAGTGGTTTATTAAATTCCCTGATAAAAACAGACCTGAGCAAGCCATTTTAAAATTACTGGACATTAACCTTACAAAAAATGATTTTGAATTTAATTCCAAGCATTACCTCCAGGTCAAAGGTACAGCCATGGGCAAAAAGTTTGCCCCTTCCTATGCCAACATATTCATGGCAAGATGGGAGGAAAGGGCATTGGCTGCTTGGGAATTTAAACCCTTTAGTTATTATAGGTTTCTTGATGACATTTGGGGTGTTTGGACCGGTACTGAGGATGAATTTAAACAATTTGCGGACCACCTAAACAATTTTCACCGTTCAATAAAAATCAAATACACGATGGACAGAGCGGGTGTCAACTTTTTGGACACAGTAACCTATAAGGGCAAAGGATTTGTGGAGACGGGCAAATTGGATGTCAGAGGCTTTTTTAAAGACACTGACACTCATGCACTTCTCCACAAATCAAGCTTTCATCCAAAGCATACTTTTAGGGGTATTGTGAAATCTCAGATACAGAGATTTCACAGAATATGTACCCAGCCCGAGGATTTCCTGGAAGCGAAAAGCACTCTCTTTTCGGCACTCCGGAAACGAGGTTATTCCCGTTCCTTCCTGAGAAGCTGTGAGGGTCAATTTCTTGTAAAAAGAAAGAAAGATAGTAAAGAAATGATCCCATTGATCACAACCTTCTCCAAAGGAAGTGTTCATCTAAATAGGTTGATGAAATCAAATTTTCATCATTTTCATATGCAAAACGAACTGTTGGACAACCACAAAATCATTTCAGCCTACCGCAAAAACCAAAATCTTAAAGACATTCTGGTCCGAAGCAGGTTACCACCCTCGGGAGAGGAAAAAAGGAAACCTGCCCCACTAAGAGAAATCAGGCCAAAACGATGGGTCCAAAACCCACAAACTAAAACCATCTACGAGATTTTCCCGGCCTTGAAATATGACACAAGTAATTGTGTCTATTTAATTTATTGTACAAAGTGCAATAAACAGTATGTGGGAGAGACCAGAAACACTTTGGCGGTGAGGTTGACACAACATAAATATAACATCAGACATAAAAAAGATTTACACACTGTGGTTGTCCAACATTTCGTAAAACACGGTATTGAATCCCTAAAGGTTATGGGATTACAACAAAACAGATGGTGGTCCCACCACAAGAGAAAACAGGTAGAACGGACATGGATTGATAATTTAAGTTCCATGCATCCATGGGGTTTAAATGAGCAATCTAGGGTCGTATAAGGCTCATGTTCAGGAGAACCAAGTGGCGGGGATGTCGGTGCTTGGTGACTGTGAGGTAGGCCAGTGCACAACGTGGATGTTGGAGATTGCCCACTCTGCGCTTTCTATCCCCTACCCTTACCTATCCCTAATCCAAACCTATCCCTAACCATAACCTTCCCCACCCTTTCCAACCCTATTTTTTCCTAGCCCTAATCTTTTCTAACCCTAACTTACCCAACCCTAATTTTAACCTTTCATTTCCGGCGTGGGAGCGGGCATGACCTGGCGTCGCGGCCATTTCCCCTAACCTAACCCTAACCCTAACCCTAACCCTAGAGAGTCCCCTAGCCCCAGCCTAACCATAACCCTGTGAGCCCTAAGACTGTGTGACCCTAAGATGTCAAAGTCCCATGAGCCTGGAGCCCCAGCGGGTATTGGTGGGTAGTGTGGCCGACTTAGGGGTGCCTGGGGCCGGGCAGAGTCCCAGAGCGCAGCCCGGGAGCCCTAAGCCTGTATAACCCTAAGACGGGTAGCCCTAAGACAGTATGACCCTAAAATGTTCAAAGTCCCATGAGCAGGTGTTGGTGGGTAGTGTGGCCGACTTAGGGGTGCCTGGGGCCGGGCAGAGTCCCAGAGCGCAGCCCGGGAGCCCTAAGCCTGTATAACCCTAAGACGGGTAGCCCTAAGACAGTATGACCCTAAAATGTTCAAAGTCCCATGAGCAGGTGTTGGTGGGTAGTGTGGCCGACTTAGGGGTGCCTGGGGCCGGGCAGAGTCCCAGAGCGCCAGCCGGTGTCTGCCCGGGAGCCCTAAGACTGTATAACCCTAAAATGGTCAAAGTCCCATGAGCCCGGAGCCCCAGCGGGTGTTGGTGGGTAGTGTGGCCGACCTGGGGGTGCCTTGGGCCGGGGAGCGTCGAATTCCTCCAGGTGGGTTCAGCCAGCATGTATACAAGTCAAGTGGTAAATTTCCAAAGTCCACACAGGCTAAGACCCACCATCCAGCCACCATATCTCCCCGGCCCTTGGGGCTAGGAAGCTGGGGGAGGGCTCGTTGGATTCGCCTGGCCGAGCCCTACGAGGCTATCCTAGGGTTCCCGGGTGTGGGGGGCTTCGGCCGGCCGGTAGGGGGCGTGAAAGGACCCGGTGTCGGGGCTCCCAGGCCTTATCGGGCGTATCTCCCCGGGGGTTAGGGTTAGGGAGCTGGGGGAGGGCTCGTCGGATCGGGCCGGACGAGGCCTACGACCCTGGCTTGGTCCCCCGGGTGTGGGTCGCTCGGGGGCCGGGTGAGAGCCGGCCAAAGTTTCGGGGCTGATCGGGCATATCTCCGCGGGCGTTGGGGCTAGAGGGTCGGGGCAGGGCCCATCGGAAGCATCGGGCGGAGGTGGGTTAGGGGGTCTGGGTGCCCCGGAGGTGGGTCGTTAGGGTTAGGGTTAGGGTTAAAAAATTATGTTTAAAATGAGTCCACATTGTGGCTGGGGTGCACTGGCTACAGTGCGCATCTACTGGTTCCTTACTCATAGCGAGGCTGTACCAATCAGGATTAAAACCTATAAACTTAAAATGAAAATTAAAAATGAAAAGATATAAATAAATGTACATGATATGTACAATAAATAAAGACTAAAAAAATCATCAATAAAAGTTAGGGGATCCTGATAGGGTTTGAACAGTTTAGGTGGGGAAAGGTTAGGGTAAGGACGGGATAGGGTTATGCATAATTAGGGTAAAGGTTAAGGTAAGAAGCAGGATGAGGATAGGGTTAGGCGCACTAAGGGTAAAGGTTATGGTTAGGGACAGGATGGGAATAGGGGTAGACATACTAAGGGTAAAGGTTAGGGTCAGGATGGCGGATAGGATTATGCATAGCTCTAATGGAGATTAAGGTCAGGGTCAAGATCAAACGTACAGATAAGAATGGGTTGAGAAATAAACTCAGGATCCTCATTTGGGGTATAGGGTGAAATAAAATGGCCTGGATTAAATAAATAACTAAAAGGGATAGATATATGGTGAAAATTGGTGGGTACAGTCTGTATTGCAAAACATTCATTTTAATCTAAAGACTTAAAAATTAAGGGAAAGTGCTATAAAAAATAAGTGCAATATAATTTATAAAAGAAATAAGTGCTCAAAATCAATCCCACAAACCCACACCCAATAAATATAAAATATATTATGCCCTTAATTCCTTATAAAGTGTCTTGAGATTAAATCAAAGTAACTTTATTTTTCAGACTGACTAAAAAATTATTTTCAACGTCATTACCCCCATATATAAATACATAAATAAAACATTAATATAAGAAGGACTTGATTAAAATGTATCCACTGGGAAAATAAATAAAAGAAGATACGAGTCCCTAGTACATGTTTTTGCTCTTAAAACTTTATCTCGTCACACCATAGGTCGAACATTCGCTGTGCAGTTTGTCGTGACCAGTGAATGCCGTCTTTTTCTACCTGAAAATGTAATTCATTTAAAATGAGCAGTGGGTACCCATTCTCTTCAATATAACTGTTAAGAATTTTAAGATTTTGCTGCTCCTGTGAAGACAAAACATCAGAAAATTGAATTAATGGTGTGTATATGGTTGCATTTGGAAATGTCTTCCATGCCGCCCTCCATAGACCCTGTAACTGCTTAATAGCTGTCTTTTGTGGATGTTGTGCTCTGTTGTTCAATCCTACTGCCAAAATGACTTTCTGTGTCTGTGGATGGGGATGTAATTTGCGTAAAATTTTGGAAATGTGTGAAAAATTGGCTCCCGGAAAACTGTCTACTTGTACATTACTGTCCTTGATTTGGGGGATTCTGCAAAGATTCGAATCCCCAATAAAAACTATTGGTTTGTGTATTTTTATAGACCAATCAACCCCTTTTCTCTCTGTATTAATATGTCTGTATGGTTTATTCTGTAAACTGACCTTGTCTACAATGTCACCGCCTGAGGAGTCAGGAGACGAACACTCGGGTTTCAGCGCCATGTATGATTCTAGAGAGTTTGATTCAGAATGGGTCTTTAAGAGAGATTTCTCTTTGATGTTCCCAATCATCCTGATCACTCTCCGATCATTGGTTGCTTCATCCGAGCTGGTCTCCCCCTCCCCAGACGTGAGACCTGTATCCAAAGAGAAACCATCCGTTACACACTTGTTTTTCATCACTTTATCAGTAGGATTTCGCAACAGTACAGGACTCACCTCTCTATGGTGTACTTGGGCTTGGATTTCGATTTCCTTTCTGGTGATACTAGTGCATTCTGTAACAGGAGGAACCAAACCCGGTGAAGAGGTAGGTGGTGTATCAGTCATTAATGCATATTTAATGTTGTGGTTATGCTCTTGTGTCTGTGTCGGGTTCGTCTGTCTAAGGACAGCGGCGTGTAGTGGTGGGCCAGGATCCCTCGGAGGAGTAATTTGTTTCTCAATTATGGAATCCTTACAGATAGTTAGAGTGCTCTCCTTTAATTTGTGTTTAAACCTTGCCCTGGCCCACTTCACCGCCACCGCCCATTCCGGCTCAATGAGCTCCCTGATATGTTTCATGAGGTCCGCAATCACTTGTGTGTAGTGTTCTAATAAAATGCCCATATTATTACTCATCCAAGCTAATGTGTTTTGTTTGAGTTTCTCCAGAGTCCCGTCATGTGGCGAAGCAGGTTTTATGAACTGTGTCAGTTTATTCGACCGTTTGCGCATCCCTACCGGAAAAACTCCTGTCCTTATTGCATTGCCCATTATATCTGAATGATGTGTCGCTTGTATGAATTTAAAATAATGTTTAATTAAAATTTTATTTAACCCGTAATTTGTGTTAACCGTATGAGGCTGCACATGTTCCCCACTCCCAGTCTCTGACTGAATATCTAAAATGGCAAATCTGTTATGCAATTCCACCATCTTGACCTTCCAATACCAATAGAATGTGACCACTAACCAAACTTTTTGAAGATTTTCCAAATCGTCTCAGTCCTTTCAGGCTCCAGAAGAATGTAGTCTTGAAGCTTGCGTTGATCTTATTCCAGGTTCTGGATATAAGTTCTGTGATGCCTTGGTTTAAGGATTCCACCACAGCTTCAGACCGGCTTAAGGAGGGGGAGAGGTCAAAGAGATAAAAACAAAGAGGCAAAAAGGTGGGAAGAAACCACCAAAAGAAATCAAAGAATAAGTTTAAAAGAAAAGAAAAAAAAGGAAAAAAACCAGAGCTCTGGAAAAATTAACAAGAATTATTCTTCCTTTTGTTGTCCTCAATGTTTGTGTCGTTGTTAAAAGTCCATCCTGAATGTGTATCTTCTTATGCAAGTTAAAAAGTCAATCTTTATTTAAAAAAACTTTAAAATATGGAAAAGCAAATCAACTAAAAAAAAGCATTTAAGAAAAGTTCCAGTCAGAGAAAACCTTAAAACCTAACGTTTCGCATCTTAATGATGCTTCCTCAGAGGTTTGTAAGTTGGAAATGGGGAACAAGGCCTCTATTTATCTAAAAAAAAAAAAAAAAAAAAAAAAGTGTGCTTGTGTGTGGGTACAAACAAACTTTGTGGTCTTAATCAGGAAATTAAATTGTGATTGGTTGCTTCAACAGGAGCAGCTTCATCTATGGTTAAAACTTCCCTCCCAAAAAGGCGGGATCGTGATAAGATACCCTGATTGGTGACTTTAGTTGAGGCATCCATTTTGGAAATTGCCTTTATCAAAATAAGGGTCCCTCAAGCCTCCATTTGTATTATCATTAAAATTGGAGTCCCCATAAAATTCATTATATATGGTGTGAGTGTAGAAACCAGAAGAATGCACAAAGGCACTGGCAAGGTTAGGTTTAAAAAATTATGTTTAAAATGAGTCCACATTGTGGCTGGGGTGCACTGGCTACAGTGCGCATCTACTGGTTCCTTACTCATAGCGAGGCTGTACCAATCAGGATTAAAACCTATAAACTTAAAATGAAAATTAAAAATGAAAAGATATAAATAAATGTACATGATATGTACAATAAATAAAGACTAAAAAAATCATCAATAAAAGTTAGGGGATCCTGATAGGGTTTGAACTGTTTAGGTGGGGAAAGGTTAGGGTAAGGACGGGATAGGGTTATGCATAATTAGGGTAAAGGTTAAGGTAAGAAGCAGGATGAGGATAGGGTTAGGCGCACTAAGGGTAAAGGTTATGGTTAGGGACAGGATGGGAATAGGGGTAGACATACTAAGGGTAAAGGTTAGGGTCAGGATGGCGGATAGGATTATGCATAGCTCTAATGGAGATTAAGGTCAGGGTCAAGATCAAACGTACAGATAAGAATGGGTTGAGAAATAAACTCAGGATCCTCATTTGGGGTATAGGGTGAAATAAAATGGCCTGGATTAAATAAATAACTAAAAGGGATAGATATATGGTGAAAATTGGTGGGTACAGTCTGTATTGCAAAACATTCATTTTAATCTAAAGACTTAAAAATTAAGGGAAAGTGCTATAAAAAATAAGTGCAATATAATTTATAAAAGAAATAAGTGCTCAAAATCAAACCCACAAACCCACACCCAATAAATATAAAATATATTATGCCCTTAATTCCTTATAAAGTGTCTTGAGATTAAATCAAAGTAACTTTATTTTTCAGACTGACTAAAAAATTATTTTCAACGTCATTACCCCCATATATAAATACATAAATAAAACATTAATATAAGAAGGACTTGATTAAAATGTATCCACTGGGAAAATAAATAAAAGAAGATACGAGTCCCTAGTACATGTTTTTGCTCTTAAAACTTTATCTCGTCACACCATAGGTCGAACATTCGCTGTGCAGTTTGTCGTGACCAGTGAATGCCGTCTTTTTCTACCTGAAAATGTAATTCATTTAAAATGAGCAGTGGGTACCCATTCTCTTCAATATAACTGTTAAGAATTTTAAGATTTTGCTGCTCCTGTGAAGACAAAACATCAGAAAATTGAATTAATGGTGTGTATATGGTTGCATTTGGAAATGTCTTCCATGCCGCCCTCCATAGACCCTGTAACTGCTTAATAGCTGTCTTTTGTGGATGTTGTGCTCTGTTGTTCAATCCTACTGCCAAAATGACTTTCTGTGTCTGTGGATGGGGATGTAATTTGCATAAAATTTTGGAAATGTGTGAAAAATTGGCTCCCGGAAAACTGTCTACTTGTACATTACTGTCCTTGATTTGGGGGATTCTGCAAAGATTCGAATCCCCAATAAAAACTATTGGTTTGTGTATTTTTATAGACCAATC
The DNA here is from genome assembly GCA_030522415.1 of Channallabes apus. Lineage (NCBI taxonomy): Eukaryota > Metazoa > Chordata > Actinopteri > Siluriformes > Clariidae > Channallabes > Channallabes apus. Next base: position 32,960,571 of record CM060124.1, on the reverse strand, counting down.
AACCCCTTTTCTCTCTGTATTAATATGTCTGTATGGTTTATTCTGTAAACTGACCTTGTCTACAATGTCACCGCCTGAGGAGTCAGGAGACGAACACTCGGGTTTCAGCGCCATGTATGATTCTAGAGAGTTTGATTCAGAATGGGTCTTTAAGAGAGATTTCTCTTTGATGTTCCCAATCATCCTGATCACTCTCCGATCATTGGTTGCTTCATCCGAGCTGGTCTCCCCCTCCCCAGACGTGAGACCTGTATCCAAAGAGAAACCATCCGTTACACACTTGTTTTTCATCACTTTATCAGTAGGATTTCGCAACAGTACAGGACTCACCTCTCTATGGTGTACTTGGGCTTGGATTTCGATTTCCTTTCTGGTGATACTAGTGCATTCTGTAACAGGAGGAACCAAACCCGGTGAAGAGGTAGGTGGTGTATCAGTCATTAATGCATATTTAATGTTGTGGTTATGCTCTTGTGTCTGTGTCGGGTTCGTCTGTCTAAGGACAGCGGCGTGTAGTGGTGGGCCAGGATCCCTCGGAGGAGTAATTTGTTTCTCAATTATGGAATCCTTACAGATAGTTAGAGTGCTCTCCTTTAATTTGTGTTTAAACCTTGCCCTGGCCCACTTCACCGCCACCGCCCATTCCGGCTCAATGAGCTCCCTGATATGTTTCATGAGGTCCGCAATCACTTGTGTGTAGTGTTCTAATAAAATGCCCATATTATTACTCATCCAAGCTAATGTGTTTTGTTTGAGTTTCTCCAGAGTCCCGTCATGTGGCGAAGCAGGTTTTATGAACTGTGTCAGTTTATTCGACCGTTTGCGCATCCCTACCGGAAAAACTCCTGTCCTTATTGCATTGCCCATTATATCTGAATGATGTGTCGCTTGTATGAATTTAAAATAATGTTTAATTAAAATTTTATTTAACCCGTAATTTGTGTTAACCGTATGAGGCTGCACATGTTCCCCACTCCCAGTCTCTGACTGAATATCTAAAATGGCAAATCTGTTATGCAATTCCACCATCTTGACCTTCCAATACCAATAGAATGTGACCACTAACCAAACTTTTTGAAGATTTTCCAAATCGTCTCAGTCCTTTCAGGCTCCAGAAGAATGTAGTCTTGAAGCTTGCGTTGATCTTATTCCAGGTTCTGGATATAAGTTCTGTGATGCCTTGGTTTAAGGATTCCACCACAGCTTCAGACCGGCTTAAGGAGGGGGAGAGGTCAAAGAGATAAAAACAACCCTAACCCTAGGGTTAGGGTTAGGGTTAGGATTAAGAATAGAGTTTAGGTAATTCCCACTTTTGGGTTTAAATTGCACTGGCAACATCTTCCACTTCCGGTGAAATCTTTTGTCTACCACTGAGACCAATATAAGGCACTCCTTAATCTGGAAGATAATCTATATGGGAAAAGGGAGGGAAAAAACCTTAATTAAAATACTTCAGCAAATAAGACGGTAAAATAGGGTTCCAAACACTTAGGGATTCAAAAAAACAGGTTTATGGAAAATTGAGGATAGGAAAAACAGGGTTATGGTTAGGAATGGGAATGGGACTTGGGGATCAAAGAAATAAAGGTTAGAAAAACTAAAGGTTATGATTAGGGATGAGGGGTCTGACGACCTAGAGAAAGAAAGGAGAAAAAAAATATATTCCACAAGCTGAAAGGTTATGGTTAAAATTAAAAACACCTAGGGATTCAGAAAAACAGGTTTATGGAAAATTGAGGATAGGAAAAACAGGGTTATGGTTAGGAATGGGAATGGGACTTGGGGATCAAAGAAATAAAGGTTAGAAAAACTAAAGGTTATGATTAGGGATGAGGGGTCTGACGACCTAAAGAAAAAAAAAAAAAAAAAAAAAAAAGGGGGGGGGGGAAATAATATTTCAGAAACTGAAAGGTTATAGTTAAAATTGGAAAGGACAAAAAAAAGAAAAAAAGGGGGGGGGAGGAGAGTTAAAATACTTCAGCAAATAAGACGGTAAAATAGGGTTCCAAACACTTAGGGATTCAAAAAAACAGGTTTATGGAAAATTGAGGATAGGAAAAACAGGGTTATGGTTAGGAATGGGAATGGGACTTGGGGATCAAAGAAATAAAGGTTAGAAAAACTAAAGGTTATGATTAGGGATGAGGGGTCTGACGACCTAGAGAAAGAAAGGAGAAAAAAAATATTCCACAAGCTGAAAGGTTATGGTTAAAATTAAAAACACCTAGGGATTCAGAAAAACAGGTTTATGGAAAATTGAGGATAGGAAAAACAGGGTTATGGTTAGGAATGGGAATGGGACTTGGGGATCAAAGAAATAAAGGTTAGAAAAACTAAAGGTTATGATTAGGGATGAGGGGTCTGAAGTGCCATTGGACACTTCCGTTGATTTTATCCATAAGATTTTTTAATAGGTGTGAACTCCATTTTCTAGAGAAAACATGGTTTTCAGTGGGGGACTTCTTTTTTGAAAATGAGATGTTCAAGGTGGAGGACCCAAGGTGGGAAACCAATTGGGGAGGATTAAGGCGGGATCATCTTTTTGGAGGGAAAATTTCAACCACAGAGAAAGCTGCTCCTTGTTAACAACCAATTACAAACCAATCAAGTTTGTCCGTATGTTTTTACAAGCACACGTTTAGGGATAAATAGAGGCCTAGTTTCTCAGACATAACTGTTAAACCTCTGAGGAAGCATCATCTGATGCGAAACGTCAGGTTTTTTCAAGTTTTTTCCTTGATTTACTGTTAAAAAGTTCTTGAAATGCTATTTTTATTCTGCCTTTCCTCCAATTGGAGGTTTTTTAGTGTCCCCTTTTGAAAGTTTTTTAAAATGAAGAAACAATAAAGATTGCTATTTTTTATTTTTAACTACGGGGAGAATTCATGAAGGACCCCAACAGATCGGACAGACACCAGGAAGAATAAAAGGAAGAAGTATCTTTTTAATTTTTTCCAGAGCTCTGGGTTATTATTTTGATTTAGTTTTTTTCCATTTTTGCTTGTTTTTTTGCTTTGTTGTGTCAGATCTTCTTCCTGCCTCCCCTTGTTTTTTCTCCCCCCTCCAGCACATCTCTCCTTTTTCATTATTTCTTCTCCCAAGTTTGTCGGGGGAACAGCAGTGGACCTTGATCAGCACATTGGGGAACTTATGACTGTGGGGGACATTGCAGCTAATACCAATTTACAAGCAACACTCTGACACATCGGAGAGTGAATACAGGCGAGAACAACTCCAAGTAATCGCTGTAAGGGGGGAATATCCACTGGGCTTCAATCGAGTTCTTTGGAATGGACATGATCAACACCAGCTGAACTGCAGGGCTCTTCCAGAGCTGAGGGGTGTGGACTGGAATATCATCTTCAACAAAGTAGGGGGAGCTTTTCTCTTTTATACCTGGTTTTTGTTACATTTGTTATTAAATATGGTGGAATTGCAGAATAGATTTGGCATTTTTGAGAATCAATCAGATTCAGGAAATGAGGAACATATAAGGCCTCTTACATCACTAGATGAACATCGTACATTTGACAAGATTTTAACTAAAAATTATTTTAGACTTGTACAAGTAACTCATCACACAGACATAGTGGAGCACTCTCTACAAACGGGAAGTTTTCCATTGGGTATGTCTAGACAGGTCAATAAATTGACACAATTTATAAAACCAGCATTGCCACAGGATAACACTCTTGACAAGATCAAACACAATACAGGCACTTGGATGAAGAATAATATGCAGATTTTGTTAGAACACTATACACAGATTACAATAAACCTTATGGAACATATTAGTTACTTTAGCAACCCAGAGTGGGTGGTGGCAACGAGGTGGGCTAGAACTAGGTTCAAAGGGAAATTAAAGGATAACATCTTGGCTATTTGTAAGGATAGGATTCTGAACAGACAAGTCCATCGGATGGACGGTCCTGGCCCAGCTTCGTATGCTGCCGTACTTAAACGGGTTAAGTCTCCACGGGCACATAATCAAAGTTCGGGACACATTACATCAATCATTGACGATTCACATAGCTCACATTCTAGAAGGTCACCTTATCTGAACCCTCTTCCTATAGGACCTAAGAACATTCATGGAAGGGAGATCACAATCGAAGCACAAGTACATCACAGTGCTGTGAGCCCAATAACTCCAGTTGAATCTAAACATCAGAAAATACCATATGCTAAGAGTGTAATGGGTATGTCTTGTCTTGAAACAGGTCACGAGTCGGAGGAGGCGGGGATGGACTTGACGGTGGGGGCCGGTGATTGTAAGGGGATAAGGATGATTGGGAAAATCGAAGAGAAGAAATATTTCTCAAAAACCCTAACTGAATCCACCTGTCTGACATCACATATGGCTCTGAATCCTTCTTGGTCATCCTCGGCCTCATCGGACGAGGACCTGATGGATGGATCTGACATCTCAGCTAGACCGTACAGGCACATTAACACCCTTAGGAAGGGGGTAGATTGGAACATTACAATAAGTAAGCCAATTGTTTTTATAGGGGATTCGAATCTCAGTCGAATCCCAAAAATAAAAAATAAACAGATAGATACAGGTAGATAGTTTCCCGGGAGCCAATTTTTTACATATATCTAAACTTTTACAAAAACAGCAGCCACATCCACAAACACAAAAGGTAGTCTTGTCAGTGGGTTTAAATAACAGGGGGAAGCATCCACACAAAACGGCTATAAAACAATTACAGGGTATGTGGAGAGCAGCAAAGGAAATTTTTCCAAATGCTTCAATCTATACACCAATAATCCAATTTTCAGACCGGTTAGACTTGCAGGAGCAGCAGACTCTGGAGTTGATCAATAGATATATTGAGTCCCATGGGAATCCATTGCTGGAATTGAATAAATTGCTGTTTGAGGTGGAGAAAGATGGCATCCACTGGTCACTGAAGACAGCACAAGGTATGTTTGACTCGTGGTGTGATCAGTTAAACTTTTAAGAATGGAGACGTGTACCAATCTTTCACACTCCAATGTTTTTAACCTGTCTAAGACATTCCATTTGTCCCAGACGGAGAGACGGTTGCTGGAGAAGGGTCTGACGTTTATTCCGAAACCGGGGGAGGTAGACCCTGGGGTTTTGTTCGGGGACGTCCATGCTTTTAATAGAAAATTGAAAATTTTGGATCATTTTAATTATGAGACTCGTTCAGTGGTAACTCCGTTTATTAATAAGTCTGATTGGGAACCGTCACTGGACTCATGCAATACACCCATTAAACAACTGATTCATAAGAATTATAGGCTCCTAAGGGGGGAACGGCAGACAAATGGTCGAGATAATTTATCACCGGGACAGAGGAGGGCGATTCGTTCTCTTAAGTCCAATAGAGATATAGTGATTAAACCAGCGGATAAGGGATCAGGGATAGTTATTTTGGATAAAACGCAGTACATGTATGAGGCTAAGAGACAGTTGCACAATAGGGATCACTATAAACCTTTAACACATTCACTACAGATAGAAACTAAATGCAAGATACAGAAGATTCTTGACGAGATGCATCAGGCTAAAATCATCACTACAAAACAGAAACACTATTTGATGGGTCTGGATCACCCGCGACAAAGACTATTTTATTTGTTACCAAAGATCCATACTTCTTCGGAAGCATGGACGATACCGGGAGAGATCCCCAGGGGGCGCCCCATAGTGTCTGACTGCGGGAGCGAGTCTTACCATATAGCTCAGTATATTGATTATTTCCTAAATCCGATTTCCCAAAAACATGAGAGCTACTTAAGGGACACGTATGATTTTATTGATAAATTACGGAGTGTTATTATGCCGACTTCTGCTTTCTTTTTCACGATAGACATCAATAGTCTATATACAAACATCTCGACGGAGTTGGGGATAAAAGCAGTCAAAGAAACGTTCAGGAGGTTTCCTGATGCGTCTAGACCGGATAAATACCTAATACAACTACTGGAAATTAGCCTCAAACGTAATGACTTTGAGTTTGACTCTCAAATCTATTTGCAGATCCAGGGTACGGCTATGGGCAAAAAGTTTGCTCCAGCTTATGCAAACATCTATATGGCGAGTTGGGAGAGAACTCTATTTGCAAAGTGTCATTTAACACCTTTCTTGTATTACAGATATTTAGACGATGTTTTTGGGATCTGGCAACATGGCTGGGAGGAGTTCGAACACTTTATTGAGGTGGTTAACACGCATCATAAAAACATAACGGTCAAGTACAGTACAAATGACAATGCTATCACATTTTTGGACACCACAGTGTTCCGGGGAGATGTTTTAGAGAACTTTAGTGCACTTAAAACAAAGGTGTACTTTAAGGATACGGACACGCATAGTCTATTACATAAATTAAGTTTTCACCCTAGACATACATTCAAGGGAATAATCAAGTCGCAATTAATTCGATTTCATCGCATTTGCACAGAGAAAGAGGACTTTCAAGAGGCGACCGCTGTTCTCTTTGATGCTCTTAGAAATAGGGGATATAGTAGGAGATTTCTCCGCCACATAAAGTCCACTACAATTAATTACATCGAGACTCGTGCTCCGGGAGTCAGGTTACCGGATCCTGTACATGTCATTCCTTTAATCACCACCTATTCTTCACAATCACAACACATAAATAGAGGAATAAAGAGGCTTTTTAAAGACACTCAAGCACAGGTATTGGGACTGCAGAAATATAGAATCATATCGGCTTACCGTAAAAATAAAAATCTAAAGGACATCTTGTGTAGCTTTAAGTTCACCTCTGCAATTCTCCAGCGGCCGTCCCCTTGGGAGTACTATTTTAAAAAAGTGACAAGGATGCATGGTATTCCGATTAACCCGTATCTTAATCTGAACACACACAACATCGTGTATAGCATAACTTGCGGACTATGCGGGAAGGGATACGTGGGGGAGACTAAAAATACCCTCAAACTGAGGTTACAGCAACATGTATATAGCGTCACTAAAAACACCAAAAAAACATTATTGACAGAACATTTTAAACAGCATGACATAAAAAATTTAAAAATTTCGGGTCTGGAAGCTAATTTTATGTGGACAGGGAAACAGAGGAAAAGAAAAGAAAAGGTTTGGATAAACAGATTGAAAGTATGGGTTCCCATGGGACTTAATGAAATTTTTTAGCTTGATATGATTGGGATAAAAGGAAAGTATCATTATGTGTGGAGTATGGTATTTTTTTCTTGTTGTTTGTTATAAAATAAATTATTTAGTATTTAAATATATCTATAGGTCCTCTTTTTATATATATACATTTCTTGGAAACTTGTACACAGGAGGATGGCGAGGAATAGCATTTTTAAACAAACGAGTTTGAGCTCTAAACAGGTCGTATTTGGAACCAGAGGAATTGTTCCCTTTTTAGATGTGTGTGTGTGTGTGTGAACGATTGATGTGAGGATATAATCAGCACTTTTAGTACCTCGGTACTCTTTGTATTTTATAGCACTTGTCCAACAAAAGCACTTTTTTTTGAACAATTATCTAGTGGCTCCAAAGACTGGGAAGACAACCGATGATCATCCTGAGAAAATGAGCAAAACTTGGTTTGGTTTTGAATTTTATCTCCATCCTATAGGGGGAGATGGGTGTGGGATATGGTACATATAGGTGAGAGTATTTTTAAAAAGGAAATATATTGAAGAGGAAGTGTATGTGGAGGTGTGTAGCTATGCATGTGTATTTATGGATGTATACATGGTGATACTGGTAGATCAACGACAGCCCGAGTTCCAGATTTTTTCTTTTTACATTCCTTCCCTCTCTCTCCTCCCCCCCCCCCCTTTTTTTCTTTTTTTTGTCCTTTCCAATTTTAACTATAACCTTTCAGTTTCTGAAATATTATTTCCCCCCCCCCCCCCTTTTTTTTTTTTTTTTTTTTTTTTTTTCTTTTTTTTTTCTTTAGGTCGTCAGACCCCTCATCCCTAATCATAACCTTTAGTTTTTCTAACCTTTATTTCTTTGATCCCCAAGTCCCATTCCCATTCCTAACCATAACCCTGTTTTTCCTATCCTCAATTTTCCATAAACCTGTTTTTCTGAATCCCTAGGTGTTTTTAATTTTAACCATAACCTTTCAGCTTGTGGAATATTTTTTTTCTCCTTTCTTTCTCTAGGTCGTCAGACCCCTCATCCCTAATCATAACCTTTAGTTTTTCTAACCTTTATTTCTTTGATCCCCAAGTCCCATTCCCATTCCTAACCATAACCCTGTTTTTCCTATCCTCAATTTTCCATAAACCTGTTTTTTTGAATCCCTAAGTGTTTGGAACCCTATTTTACCGTCTTATTTGCTGAAGTATTTTAATTAAGGTTTTTTCCCTCCCTTTTCCCATATAGATTATCTTCCAGATTAAGGAGTGCCTTATATTGGTCTCAGTGGTAGACAAAAGATTTCACCGGAAGTGGAAGATGTTGCCAGTGCAATTTAAACCCAAAAGTGGGAATTACCTAAACTCTATTCTTAATCCTAACCCTAACCCTAACCCTAACCCTCCGTAGGCGTAAATCAGTGTGTAGTAGGACCCACTCATAAAGCAGGTCACACTTTAGATTTAGTAATATTCTTCGGATTAATTATAAGAAATGTATTCACAATTCCACTGTCTGAAATTATCTCAGATCACTATCTTGTCTCCATTCAAGTGTGTCACAGTGATAATGTACGCACAGCACCGCGCTACCGTATTAAACGTACATTCACATCAACTACCACACAGAGTTTTATCAGTAATCTCCCAGAGTTACCAACTTCGATTAGGCCACCGTCTGACCCCACAGAACTTGATCAGGCGACTGAATATTTAGAGTTGACACTTCGTTGTACTGTACCTTAGATAATGTAGCTCCAGCTAAAAGAAAAATTATTAGAGATAAGAAACTCGCTCCCTGGTATAACGATCACACGCGCACTTTAAAAGAGACTGCTCGGAAATTAGAGCGTAAATGGCGTCAAACTAAATTGTTGGTATTTCAAATAGCATGGAAAGAGAGCATCCTGAACTATAGGAAAGCTCTTAGTGTAGCTAGATCAACGTATCTCTCCACTCTTATAGAAGAAAATTAAAATAATCCTAGATTTTTATTTAATACCGTAGCCAAATTAACCAGAAATAAGACCACTACAGGCACGGTGGTGTAGTGGTTAGCACCGTCGCCTTGCACCTCCAGGGTCTGGGTTCGATTCCCCGGCCAGGCTCGATTCCCGTCTCTGTGTGCATGGAGTTTGCATGTTCTCCCCGTGCTTGGTGGGTTTCCTCCGGGTACTCCGGTTTCCTCCCACAGTCCAAAGATATGCAAGTTAGGCTAATTGGCGTTCCCAAATTGACCGTAGTGTGTGAATGAGTGTGTGAATGTGCGTATGTGTGTGTGCCCTGCGATGGATTGGCACCCTGTCCAGGGTGTACCCCGCCTAGTGCCCGAAGTCTCCTGGGATAGGCTCCAGGTCCCCCGCGACCCTGAATAGAGGATAAAGCGGTACAGAAGATGAATGAATGAATGAGCTTTTGACACTATTGATCATGCTATTCTTCTTCACAGATTAGAAAATGTAGTAGGAATTAAGGGTACAGCCCTCTCCTGGCTCAGATCCTATTTGACCGATCGTTATCAGTATGTAGACTTAAATGGTGATTATTCTGCATGTTCTCTAGTGGAGTTTGGCGTTCCGCAGGGTTCAGTTTTAGGCCCACTGCTTTTTTCCCTTTACATGCTTCCTCTGGGCAACATAATCCGTAAGCATGGTATTAGTTTTCATTGTTATGCTGACGACACACAGCTATACGTCTCAACAAAACCTGATGAGAAAAACCATCTTACTAAAGTTGAGCAATGTGTGCAGGACATAAGAAATTGGATGCTAATTAACTTCCTTCTGCTTAATCCGGATAAGACAGAAGTTCTAGTCATAGGACCGCATACAGCTAGAAGTAAAATCTTAGATCACACCGTAACTTTAGATGGCCTTTCTGTTCCGTCAAGTGCAACAGTAAAAGACCTCGGCGTGATTATAGATTCCAGCCTTTCATTTGAAGCTCATGTAGATATCACCAGGATAGCATTCTTTCACCTCAGAAATATCGCCAAAATAAGAAATATATTGTCGCTAAACGATGCAGAAAAACTAGTTCATGCTTTTATCACTTCTAGGTTGGACTATTGTAATGCCTTACTGTCTGGTTGTTCAGTTAGGTGCATAAACAAGCTTCAGCTAGTCCAGAATGCAGCAGCGAGAGTCCTCACTAGAACCAGAAGATATGAGCACATCACCCCTATCCTATCTTCACTGCATTGGCTCCCTGTGAAATTTCGCATTGATTTTAAAATACTACTTTTGACATATAAGGCATTAAATGGTCTCACCCCGCAGTATCTGAGCGAACTGCTAGTGTCTTACGATCCGCCACGCCTACTTCGGTCAAAGGATGGAGGCTGCTTATCAGTACCGCGTATTATGAAAACTACAGCTGGGGGCAGAGCTTTTTCTTACAAAACTTCCAAATAGTGTTCGGGACTCAGACACAGTCTCAGTGTTTAAGTCTAGGCTCAAAACCTATTTATTTAGCCAAGCATTTTTATAAATAGATTTGCCATAAGGTAAAGGAGCAGATCTGGGGGACTCATGGACATAGAGTATTATGGTGAACAGGTATGTTTAGATGCTGTCTTCCTCAGTCTCATTTAATGACTTTGATGACATTTGTTGACGGTGAGGTGATTGTTTGCTTTACATCTCAGGGAGCCCTCATGTTTGTGTTTCCTTCTGGCTCTCCCTTTTAGTTATGCTGTCATAGTTAGTCCTGCCGGAGTCCCTGCTTGCACTCTACAGTAAATATACATTCACATTAGACATTGTGACTGTGACCATACCTAATTGCAATCTCTCCTCCTCTTCTCTTCCTCCCCCTCTTTCTCTTTCCTCTCTCCCCCTGTCTCCCCCTTTCACTCTTTCTCTCTCTCTCTCTGTCGAGCTACACATGTGGTTCCTGAGCTGCCAGTGATCCAGACTCCCTCTGCCCTCCGGACCTGTCTGGTCCATCCTGGTGCCCGGTTTCTGGTTGGAGGTCTCGTCGCATGGATGCCCCGTGTGTCTCTTTAGGATGCGCCTGGTGTCTGGGGATGATTCTCTCTACTTAGAAGACGGTTCTGGCCTCGACTGGTGTTGTCAGCTGTTTTTCTGAGGACTTGACAATTCGATAGTTCAGGACTGGAACTTTCTACAAGTCTATCTGAGTCTCGAATAACTACTGGACTCCATTTTACATCAACTATTATAGCTGAACCTAACACTGTATAAATGCAGATCATTTCCTGCTATCTGTTTCACCCAGATGAGGATGGGTTCCCTGTCGAGTCTGGTTCCTCTCAAGGTTTCTTCCTATTACCATCTCAGGGAGTTTTTCCTTGCCACTGTCGCCCTCGGGCTTGCTCACCAGGGACTATCTGAACATTTTGATTCATACACATTCACATTCCATACAAACTTAAATAATTCTTTTGATTGTGTAAAGCTGTTTTGAGACAATGTCAATTGTTAAAAGCGCTATACAAATAAAACTGAATTGAATTGAATTGTATTATGGTTCAGGCTGTATTAGTACAATTTCAGTTAATTTAAAAACCTTAGCTCTATAGTCTTTTATTACATCAGTATTATGAATAGGACTTTAAAAAGGTTCATTTATTTAAATTAATATCTTAAACCAATAAATAAATAATATTTTAGAGTGTTTGTATGACAGTTTAGATTATACTAGGATAATTTCAATAAATTTAAACCTTAGCTCCATAGGCTTTAATTACAACCACTATTATAACTAGGACTTTAAAAGGGTCATTTATTTTAATCAATATTTTAAACTAGTAAACAATTAAACATAAATTACTTATTAAATTGGCGATGAGGCACGAGCCGTGGACTGATCCACCTACGGCGGGCCGCCATGGAGGAGGGTGTATAGTAATTGAAGGCCGAAACACCCTATGATTCTATGGTTTACTACTGATGACGTGTCTCACAATTTAGGATATCGTTGGGTTAAAAGGAATTTTAATCTTAGCTCACACTTTTAACCTTAAATAGGATTAATGCGTCTCCTATCCCTGAACTCAAAACATAACCATTAGTTTTGAACTCTAAACCCAATTTCTTAAACCTAAACATAACCGTCAGTTTAAAATATAAGCTCTAGAACCCTAGGTCAGCATAACCATATTTTCCTGTAACCCTAGGTGTATCTGACCTTTAACCTTTCCACAGGCATGGTCACTTAATACTAATTCTACCCTATCTGGAGTAGGAGTGTTTGTGGATAAATTTTACCCCAGCCTAGCCCAAAACACGATCGTTAGCCTTGCATAATCTATCAGGTGCCATATCTGTCGATCGTTCGTATGGAGAGTGCTGGAGATGAGGCCTGAGTTGCAGGCCCGTGCACCACGTGGGTTCTGGATTCATCCCAAGGCTGGTGATCGGTGATTCGAATCTACAGTGGGAGCCACGTCAAACAGCCGCCTGGAGCATGACTGCTCCGTGGCAGTTCCATGAAGGCTTCGTGCATGGAATGTGATCCCCCGCGATGACGCAGTTAACGATGCCCCGCCCCATAAACGCCCCCATGCGCTTTCTAAAAAGATGGTTGCAATGCCGTATAATTCCGCCAGATGGAGCATTGACTGGCACAGTTAACTGCAGTGTCCAGGAAACCCAATACCGTATCTTTAATATACAGACAGTTCTTGTATTGTCAACATAGTTTCATAAATAGATGAAAAAACAACAACAACAAACCGATTAATAAAACAGATTTGTTAAATCACTCAATACATAACCCATGATGATTATGCTATTTATTATTTAATAATGAATTAATAAAATTAGTTAGTGAAATATTTTTAAGACATCCTGAAATGATCCTTAAAGACACGGTAACGGCTGTAATTTGTCTATACCGATCATTGTAGGTACGGAATAAAAACGCAGGCTACGTACAGTATTTTATATTACTGTGTATTTTACCTAGTTCCATTTAATATACTGATAGATAATATTTTGCTGCAAAGTAAAGCTCAAACGTCTGCTTGGGTTTGTTTTCGTTATATTTTTGATGATGTTTTCGCTGATTTTTTCACTGATAGTCTACAAGTGGCATAAGAGGCAATTAATGGCGCATGCAACCTGGAATAAATATCTGCCCATATGGAATCATGCATAATGCTCCCCCGTCAAAAGATCTGATGGGGCATTAATCACTTATCACAACTGTGAATGGATGCGGCAGCAGACACATTAAATCCCCATAAACACTTGGAGACAATAGTAAAAAAAAGTTCCAGAGGGTTAGCGCCTGTTATACTATTGTATTTTTACTGATTTTTTTTTTTTTTTACTGCTTATATTTCGTTGGGTTTTACGCAATTTCATGTGTGTGTGTGTGTGTGTGTGTGTGTGTGTGCGTGCGCGCACGAGAGAGAGGATACTCTGACAAGACCAGCTTCCGTGTGGCTCCCGTGGCGCAATCGGTTAGCGCGTGACATTTATAAAGCGGTCCAGGAGAAGCAGTGCCGAGTTCGAGTCTCACCTAAAGCACCCAAAGCATTTTACTGCATATCGCACTGTGTATGTGACAAATCAAATTTGAATTTGAAAGTAAAGCTTAAAATGTAACTTCTGCTTTGGTTTGTTTTCGTTATATTTTTGATGTTTTCGCTGAAAGTCAAATTGGCATAACAAATTGATTAATGGCGCATAATATCTGGAACAAATATCTGTCCATACGGATCAGTGTGTCTTTAGTCATTTAACCAGCATAATGTCCCACATTAAAGATCTGATGGGGCATCAATCACTTATCACAACGGTGTATAGATGCAGCAGCAGAGACAGATTTAATCCCCATAAACATTCACACTTGAAAACAAAACTAACAGAAGTAAACAGTTCTAGAGTGTTAGTGCCTGTTATCACAGGACAGGAATCACCTACAGGATACTACTGTATTTTACTGCTCATATTTTTTACCCTAGTTTCATTTGGTTTTACGCGATTTCATGTATTATTTGTGTGTGTCTGTGTGTGTACAGTGTGTCTGTGTGTGTGTGTGTGTGAGTGCGAGAGAGGGCTTTCATGCTGATTTATCCAAGGTTACTAAAACCTGGCTTACTACCTATAAAAAATATTTCAATTTAACTCATGGGTCTCAATCACAGATGACACGACAAATTATATACTCTGAAACGTTCATTTGAACATTTAAAAATATATACAAAAACACGAATACTAATGTTATCATGGTGTAAATTATTAACATTAGGTTAGGTCCTGCCCTTAATTAATTCATATTATAATTACTTTTACATAGTATAGTTAATGGACTGACATGACCAAAAACTAGCTATTTCATTTAGCCTTTCTAAAATCAACCCATATATCATTTATAATCAGAAAACATAAAACATATTATGATCTGTTCAATAGCCCATCTGTTTTAATTTAGTTTGTATTTTTTATTATTCATAAGACAACCTTTCAGTTTTGTAAATATTTTAGTTATAGTGTGTTAAGTCTTACTTTAGGTTAAACGTTTTTGAGAATTTTACCATCCAGCTTAGATAAATGTTATGTCATTGATTGATAAAATCTGGATTAAGGATATTTTATTATATAAATATATATTATATATATATATATATATATATATATATATATATATATATTTTTTTTTTTTTTTAGTTTCCCCCTGAGGGATTGCCACCTTATTGTGGTCAGGGGGTTTGCGTGCCTCAACACAATTCAGCAAATACAATACTGTTACTATACAGTAAGGCCAGGTAAAAACAGTGCTTGAACATGATGCGCCCCTCCCTCCCCCCACCCCGTGTTGTCTGGTCTAGAACGGCGCTGCCTCTAACCGTCTTTTGTCTTGTAAATGAGTATTCTCACTCACCTTCCAATCCCCCCAGCGCACACACTCTGTTTGTACTGTAAACTGTACTGTAACTGTGTTTGCTAGGGCACTTGGTTATACACAGTACTTTAATGTATGGAACACTTACTTAACTTACTGGTTTGGTTTAAATATCGCTTATTACCTTATTCAGCAAAATAAATTCATTATTAACGTATTGAAGTATTTTAGTTAAGGACAAAAACTGTGCTTGTGTTTAGAACTGCTGAACAGCCGAAAACACACACACACCCATCCCCCCGCCAAAAACACACACACAAACAGAGCAATTAACACCATGTCATACTCAGGAGTGGAAGGTGAGAAACCTCAATGGAGAATACCAAGTTTGTCGTTGCTCTTTTGGAGTTCTTAAAACCCAAAACATTTATTTATACTGAGAAAAAATTATTATGGGTCACAATCACAAACACATATAATCAAGTGTTTAACTGGTTTCATTTGTTTCTATGATCAATAATTATTATTATTATTATTTTCAGCCCAACTCTTTGACTATTTAAAACAAAGTTGTGTCCCATTTTTTGCCCATTGAAGTTGTTGGTTCAACTAAACAATTTTTAAATACCCAAACAATCCCCCAAAATTAAAACACGCAAAACATGACTTTAACAATTCAATTTATTCTTCCAAAACTAGTCAAAGTTAAAACAGTAATTTATATAAAACAGATGAATACATGTTGTCTTTTTGCTTAAAGTTCATTAAACTACCCGGATACACCAGCTGCTTATAAGTCTCTATCTATAGTCCTTTTACATTAAAGTATTAATTTTTCAAATATCAAAACTATTAAACATGGAACAGTTGAAGTCTTTGTTTCCCCCAAAGTACTGTATCAGACATTTTGCAGTTCTATGTTCAGAATATACAGTAGACCTGATCAAACATCATTCTAAAGCTGTCGGACTGTGACGTCATCCCTCCTACAGCTCCCTCAACAGCTTGTTCAGGCTCCTCCAGTCCTGTAGCTCCAAAAGTCCAGCCGTCAGCCGTCTGACCCCCCAATCCTCCACAGCGGGGCTCTGCTTAAAGACAACAGGAGAATTTAGTCAAGACAGATAAACTTCACAGAACATCTAGTTCTAATAAAAATAATATATATTAATAAACCTATTTACCACAGAGTGTGTAAAATACTGTTTTGGGGATTCTGTAATGTAAATAATCTGCCTGTGCTAATGTTAACCAGTGAACAGTGTTAGTGTTAACCAGTGAACAGTGTTAGTGTTAACCAGTGAACAGTGTTAGTGTTAACCAGTGACTGTCTGTATTATCGTCTGCATTAAATTAAGCGAGAATTTACTTAATGCGCTTCTCATACAAATAAGTTAAGCGATATAACACTCGTATATGAGCATTAGTTCATCTCTGAAGCCAAACTATAACTTACTGAAGCCCCTCACACACACACACACACCTCCCCCCTCCTCCTCCTCCTCCTTAACTGATAAACACTTCTGTGTTGTTATTCAGCTCTTTAACTAAGCGCTCGCGCTACCGCGGAAAGTGTATAAAATATAAACCGGGTTATGAGCATTACTAGCTCCTGTACAGCTCCCCTCAGTCTGTGTCCCTCATCAACTGCATCACATTATATTACAGTCACAGAAATAACCTGCAGATTAACTCTTAACCAGAGAATAAATAAGCGCTGAATTTATCCAGACAACACGCGGTGAGATTCTCTCAGTATTTACAGAGAACACAAACACTCTTCATCGGGTAGTGCAGCTCTTGTAATAGGGACATTAATAGTATTGTCGAAGCTTGAGCATGTTTTTGAGTTAAAGTGGAGTGACATTGTGAGTGTGTGACACTGACAGTAAGCTGTAATATTAACTCCAGACTTGGTAAACAGAACATTAAGTTCTCTAAAGTCACATCTGACCGCTGCTGGTGCTGCCAGTGATATTTAAAACGGCCAATAAAAAAACTAAACTGGGAAAAAACTGTAAACTACCCCAAACACATTTTATAAAATAAAATAAAATAAAATAAAACATCACTTACCACGAATAGTCCGTTAAGCCGCCATCTTCATCTCTGTAGTTTGGCAGCGTCAGTTCGGCGGGGGTGGAGGCGGGTTGTTAAAATCACGTGATTGCAACTCAGCGCAGCTGGCTTGTTTTAATGTGTTCTTGAGAACGAAGCGCCATCTAGTGGTGGCAACAGGTAAATGAATAAATTGGGCTTGAATGGGCGTGTTTACTGTGAAATCTTGACACGCCTTTCGGCCAGAAAAGGGAGGGGGGATTACGGCGTGCAAAGGCCATTCACACGCCATTCACACTTCAGCCACACTGTCGCGGCTATTTGGTGTGGCTCCCACTGTATCAAGGATTCCACCTTTTAAGATCTCTGACCTCCAGGTCGAGAGCTACCCAGGGGCCACGTTCAGACACATAGAGGCCGTAATCAATAAAACCCTTGTCTCTACTGACGTGGAGCACGTAATTTTATCACTGGGCATCAACGGCCGCACACAGAGTGCCAAAGACACGGCCATAAAACAGATGCAGGCGGCCTTAAGAGCAGCTAAAGAGAAGTTCCCTGTGGCACAGGTTTGGGTTCCAGAAGTGAACTTCTCAGACACTCTTCCGACAAAGGAGCAGGCACAATTAAACATCCTTAATTCTCACATTTCTGCCAACCTTAAAGGAGCCATACAGACTCAATTGTGCATAAGTTAATATGATTCTTTAGGGTCCTAATGAAAAGTTTGTAATATACTTTAATTAAAAATTCTCAATTGTTGTGTGAAAAAAACATGACTTTTACCTGGTAAAAAGTAGCTCTGTTCTCAGCAACCTGTTTCAGTACATGCTCCTTTAAATGTTAATGACCTCTACTGAACCCGCCCCCCAGTTCTGTGGGGCGTGTCTTCACAATACAAGTGGGGTATAGCTTTGACACCACAGTTAAAAATATTTAAAAAAGTTAAAAATAATTTTACATGATGTTAGAATTATTTTATATATAAAGGAGTTATTTCTACTCTCTTGCTCTCTTCCTCATAGATCTGATATTAACGTGTTAAATCTTCCCTGCTGCTTATCTTCCTGTCTTCTCTTGCATCTGTTCATTCATGCTCACCTTCCCATACTCTGTCTCTCTCTCTCTCCCTCTCTCTCTGTCTCCTTCCATTTATCTTCCTCTCCTTTGATTCAAATTCAAATTTTTTTGTCACATACACAGTCATACACAGTATGATATGCAGTGAAATGTTTATACGACAGCCAGTGACCTTAAAAAGAAAATAAAAGCTTATACGTAAGGAATAAATATCAATAAAAAGAAATACTAAAGAAAATAAATTTAACTAGTAAAATAGTTGTACAAATATACAATGTACAAATGAGGGCATAATAAAAATCTTACAAAATATAGGGGAAATAAATATATATATATATATAATAATATATATATATATATATATATATATATATATATATATATATAATTATATATATATATCCCCTATATTTTGTAAGATTATTATTATGCACTCATATTTATATATATATATAGTTATATATGTATATAAAATTTTACATGTGAATCTGGTTGTAAAACTTTTTTGACTTCCCAGACCGGGAATCGAACTCGAGTTGCTGCGCTGAGAGCGCCGTATCCTAACCACTAGACCACGGAGGATTAATGGCTGCCGCTTGGAAATGCCGGCTATTCAACCCGCGACCTTATACACGCGAAGCATTGTTTTTTTCGGGATCTCACCAGGACATGTTAATTTGTAGTAACATATGTCTATAGCACAGGCGTTTAGTCAAACATATTTATACCGATCTTTTGCTGTTAATAAACAGAGACCTTTCTGACAGACAACGTGTGTGTGTGTGTCTGACTGTCATATAGATGCCGGCAATAGGACATCATACACGCGAAGCATTGTGTGCGTGTGTGTCTGTGTGTGAGTCTCTCCTTATGTCAAAAAAGCTTACCGAAGCATAGCGCACTCGCCTCGTTACTAAACGAACTTTTAGAAAAACTTTATAAATATGTAGTGCAAAAAGCCTGTGCCTTGAGGGGGAATCGAACCCGGGGCTACTGCGTTAGAGCGCTACCTGGACGCCGTGCGGCTGCTTCTTTCGGCAAATCACGTCTCTCGCCTTCCAAAATTCAAAGCCAATCATCTTTGCCCTTTTCCAATATTCTCCATAATTCACAGCCAATCACCTCTCCTTCCTTCCAAAATTCAGCTCGATCAATCCGCGTCGTGTCTCTCTGTCGAATCACGTCCTTGCGTTTCCAAAATTCACACTCCGTTTGCAAAATTCAAAGCCAATCAGCTTCCTCCGTTTCCAAAATTCAAAGCCAATCAGCTTCCTCCGTTTCCAAAATATCGGCCTTGGTCCCGCCTTCGGCTTCCTCAAACATTCAAAGCCAATCAGCTTCCTCCGTTTCCAAAATTCAAAGCCAATCAGCTTCCTCCGTTTCCAAAATATCGGCCTTGGTCCCGCCTCCAGTGCGGATGCAACTTAGTCAAACTTTTAAACGGTTCGGAATATGAATATTCTTTCAACATAACACGGTAAGTATCAAGTATTGATTTCAGAGATAAATAGACTTTATTTAAGCGGTTTGTGTTATATAACGTTATTGTAAATTTGCCGATGCTGTATTAACATTAACGTTTCCTAAAGAGACATGCCTCCACTAAGTTTAACAGTTATAGATTAGCGGTGTATTTGAGTGTTTTCCAGTAATGACACCTTTTCTGTATTTATTAACACACAGTGGTCGCGGTGATGTTAGTCCTGGGGGAGTTCAGCCCCGCTTATGATCAGAAGATTAACAAAACCATTGCGTGTAAAATACACGTGAACACACGTTTCCCTTGTACATGTACAAACTAAGTGCAGGCTGCTAAAATATCGGCATTCAAATATGTAACACACACACACACACACACGGCATAACAGCGTTATAACGGACATGTGGTGCATATTTAACTAATATGAGATTATAATCTGATGATTTAAAATGAATCACTGTGCACTCGACAAAACAATGAATAATCAACTGTAACTGTAGCCGGACTACAGTAACACCGTAATGTTAGTAGACCAGTAGATTATATCCTCATACAGATTTAAATCACAATATGAATGAGGTTTTTGTTATAACTTGAGTCATTTAGTGCATCTGTTGTGGCACAAATCCACCTTGAGTAAGTTTAGACTCTAATACAGGTAATATGACTGAACTGAATCTAACTGTGTATTACAGATATCGCCATCCTCCTGTATTATACACTGATATAAAATCCGTCCATCCATCCATCCAAAGGTAATCCATGTTTAAAGGAAATGCATTCTTATCGTTTGCCATTAAACAATTTTACAGATTAAGAAATGTAAATATTGATTATGATTGATTATGTAATAGAGGTGTGTGTGTGATTTAATTATTTAAAATAAAGACATCACTTAAGCATCCTTTTTTTTGGTTGCAGATCACAAAGCCACGGTTCGGAGGGGCTCATGGCTCTGCTTTAAAGCCAAACTTAAGACTCTGATGCATGCAAGCAAGGTAATGTTAGTATAATTTCACAGCTTAAATTTGATTTTAAAATATGTCTATTCTTATAAACTTTCTGTCCTTTCTTACTGCTTTCTTACTTTCTCAGTTCCTCCCCAGCTCTCCTGCACTGTCCAGAGCTGAAACAAATGCCATGGCAAGAAGGACATTGTCACCTTCTCGTAGTCGTATATTCAGACAGTTTCTCCTCTGTCACTTTCTCCATCTTCTGTGTCAGAAACTGCCACTACCTCCTTAACGTTTCTCCACCAAACTGTAAGCCACTGTGTCAACTGCCATGACTGCTGATCCCCCAGGACCACCAGGGTGATACCCCCCAGCACCTGAGCAACAGCTGCTAGGTCTTTAGGTGAGAGTTTGTAGATTGTCATGCGTATTGTTTTCTTGCTTGTGGTTGTATAGTTATTGATTTTTATTGTATGTGCTATATTTACCAGGCTGTGGATAAGCACTGTCACACGGATGGACAGAGTGGACCGTCTGGACAAGGACTGAAACTGGGTTAACACTCAGCAACCAGCAGGTCTGCACCATCGTAGCTCTCTGTCAAAACTTTCTGCCATATGACAAGCAGCGTGAGGCATCCTCTGCTCGGCATCATGTGCGGCTGAGCACTGGACGGCTCAGGCATCCCAAAACAAAGGGTGAATTTACACCAGGTGTGGGGACTATGGCTTGTCGTGTCTTGTGTCTTAGGCTCCACCGGATCACCTGGCCAGTGGACAGACTCTTGTCGCCTAACAGAGGCCATCTTTATCAGACTCTGTGACATCTATAAGAGCCCTCAACACACAAATTCATTATGCATTGACAAAATGGACAATGATTAAAGGGCTGATAAAAAAAATAGACTAATAATTTGTGAAAACATGTGATTTAATTGGTGGTGTGTAAATAGTGTCTAAGTTGCAGATTTGATCTCTATATACAGTACATAGATACACTTCTTCTGTTCTTTTTTTATTGTTGTTTTATCACCGATTTTACCAGAAAGACAGTCATTTTTAAGTTTTTCTTTGTATGTATTTCCTCCTAGCATTTAATTTGAGATAATTTTTAAAGAACTGGAAGAAGGTGGAGAGATAATGAGTGAGTGCAATATATAACTGTATAATGATACCATAATTTGCTAATAAAACTTGCATTATATTTTTAAAGAAACTTTATGATTTATTTCTATCACAAATATCTGTACAAACAGGAGTCAATTAGAGTTTGGCTTTTTTTATAGACTAAAAATGAAAAAATAACAGAATATGATTCTCTTTAAAGTACATCACCAGATTAATATTTCAATTCAATTCAATTCAGTTTTATTTGTATAGCGCTTTTAACAATTGACATTGTCTCAAAACAGCTTTACACAATCAAAAGAATTATTTACGTTTGTATGGAATGTGAATATGTATGAATCAAAATGTTCAGATATTCCCTGGCGAGCAAGCCCGAGGGCGACAGTGGCAAGGAAAAACTCCCTGAGACGGTAATAGGAAGAAACCTTGAGAGGAACCAGACTCGACAGGGAACCCATCCTCATCTGGGTGAAACAGATAGCAGGAAATGATCTGCATTTATACAGTGTTAAGTGTTAGGTTCAGCTATAATAGTTGATGTTAATTGATGTTATAATACTTGATGTAAAATGGAGTCCAGTAGTTATTCGAGACTCAGATAGACTTGTAGAAAGTTCCAGTCCTGAACTATCGAATTGTCAAGTCCTCAGAGAAACAGCAGACAACACCAGTCGAGGCCAGAACCATCTTCTAAGTATAGAGAATCATCCCCAGACACCAGACGCATCCTAAAGAGACACACGGGGCATCCATGCGATGAGACCTCCAACCAGAAACCGGGCACCAGGATGGATCAGACAGGTCCGGAGGGCAGTGGGAGTCTGGATCACTGGCAGCTCAGGAACCACATGTGTAGCTCGACAGAGAGAGAGAGAGAAAGAGTGAAAGGGGGAGACAGGGGGAGAGAGGAAAGAGAAAGAGGGGGAGGAAGAGAAGAGGAGGAGAGATTGCAATTAGGTATGGTCACAGTCACAATGTCTAATGTGAATGTATATTTACTGTAGAGTGCAAGCAGGGACTCCGGCAGGACTAACTATGACAGCATAACTAAAAGGGAGAGCCAGAAGGAAACACAAACATGAGGGCTCCCTGAGATGTAAAGCAAACAATCACCTCACCGTCAACAAACCTGAGTGATCAAATGAGACTGAGGAAGACAGCATCTAAAACATACCAGTTCACCATAATACTCTACGTCCATGAGTCCCCCAGATCTGCTCCTTTACCTTATGGCAAATCTATTTATAAAAATGCTTGGCTAAATAAATAGGTTTTTAGCCTAGACTTAAACACTGAGACTGTGTCTGAGTCCCGAACACTATTTGGAAGACTATTCCATAATTTTGGGGCTTTGTAAGAAAAAGCTCTGCCCCCAGCTGTAGTTTTCATAATACGCGGTACTGATAAGCAGCCTGCATCCTTTGACCGAAGTAGGCGTGGCGGATCGTAAGACACTAGCAGTTCGCTCAGATACTGCGGCGCGAGACCATTTAATGCCTTATATGTCAAGAGTAGTATTTTAAAATCAATGCGAAATTTCACAGGGAGCCAATGCAGTGAAGATAGGATAGGGGTGATGTGCTCATATCTTCTGGTTCTAGTGAGGACTCTCGCTGCTGCATTTTGGACTAGCTGAAGCTTGTTTATGCACCTAACTGAACAACCAGACAGTAAGGCATTACAATAGTCCAACCTAGAAGTGATAAAAGCATGAACTAGTTTTTCTGCATCATTTAGCGACAATATATTTCTTATTTTGGCGATATTTCTAAGGTGAAAGAATGCTATCCTGGTGATATTATCTACATGAGCTTCAAATGAAAGGCTGGAATCTATAATCACGCCGAGGTCTTTTACTGTTGCACTTGACGGAACAGAAAGGCCATCTAAAGTTACGGTGTGATCTAAGATTTTACTTCTAGCTGTATGCGGTCCTATGACTAGAACTTCTGTCTTATCCGGATTAAGCAGAAGGAAGTTAATTAGCATCCAATTTCTTATGTCCTGAACACATTGCTCAACTTTAGTAAGATGGTTTTTCTCATCAGGTTTTGTTGAGACATATAACTGTGTGTCGTCAGCATAACAATGAAAACTAATACCATGCTTACGGATTATGTTGCCCAGAGGAAGCATGTAAAGGGAAAAAAGCAGTGGGCCTAAAACTGAACCCTGCGGAACGCCAAACTCCACTAGAGAACATGCAGAATAATCACCATTTAAGTCTACATACTGATAACGATCGGTCAAATAGGATCTGAGCCAGGAGAGGGTTGTACCCTTAATTCCTACTAAATTTTCTAATCTGTGAAGAAGAATAGCATGATCAATAGTGTCAAAAGCTGCACTGAGGTCGAGTAATACAAGCATAGTTACACAACCCTGATCAGAGGCCAATAGGAGGTCATTTACTACTTTAACGAGTGCTGTTTCTGTGCTGTGATGAGGCCTAAATCCTGACTGATACAGTTCATGTATGCCATTTCTATGTAGATATGAGCATAGCTGCTCCGCTACTATCTTTTCCAGAATCTTAGAGATAAAGGGGAGGTTTGATATTGGCCTGTAATTGGACAGCTGACAGGGGTCGAGGTCAGGTTTCTTAATTATTGGTTTAATAATTGGTTTAATATTTCATTTGTAATGAATTTGCCTTCATTCCAGCAGGACACAGTCATGTAGAGAAGGCAAATACACTGTTGCATTGCTTTTCATGTTGATTCTATTAATTATTAATTTTAATACAAATTTACTTTTTGTGTGACACATGAAGCATTTAACAACAATCTCTAATACTTTTACAAGAATCTAACCTCATGTTACGATTAATTACATTTTTGTGACACTTGTCAGATTTTTATGTTTAAAAAAAAAACGTCATATGCGGGAATCGAACCTGGGACCTTTGGATCCACAACCTCCCCCTGCCGAATGCATAAAAATTGTCATTTTTTATGCAAATCTTAAAATTACAATCACATTAGCAGTCTACAACTAGAGGGAAACATCAAAGATGGTAATAACTCTCATTTCACTTCATTTTTTCCTCAATTTTTCTTTTTTCTCTTCATTTTTTCTCCTTTTTCCCTTTTCCCCCTTCTTCCCCTTCTTTTCGCCCTCTTCCCCCCCTCAAGCAGACTATTGTTCCCCAGCTGTCCTACAAGCCAACACGCAATGGTCCATCCTACAAAGAAAGAGAGCAGAGAAAATCTGGATACAGAAATTGGGCGCCACACACCCGCTAGGCCTTAATGAGAAGTGAACCGGGTAGAGCCGGCGGCATTGATGGCCTGTGCACACAAGTTAGCGCGTTAACCAACCTCTTTCCCTTACCCTAACCTCTTTTACCCCACCTTCTAACCTCTTCTTCCCTAAACCTCTAACCTTAACCTCTGACCCTTAGCCCTTGCCTCCCTAAACCCCTTAACATCTGACCCCTACCCTTCCTAAACCCCTTAACCTCTGACCCCTACCCTTCCTAAACCCCTTAACCTCTGACCCCTACCCTCCCTAAACCCTTAAACTTAACCCCTAAAACTTACCCATAACTCCTAACGGCTAACTCAAACCTCAACCCTAACCCGCCCATGCCTCATGCCTGCATTTGGCTCAATTACCCATAAAATCCGTTCGAAGAACCTACTGTAACTATATCTATTATATACATTTATTAGAAATGGACTACTACAACCACTCCAACAAAGGGATACAATGAAGCAGAAAATATTATATATATTTATAGACATTACAGTGGTGTGAAAAACTATTTGCCCCCTTCCTGATTTCTTATTCTTTTGCATGTTTGTCACACTTAAATGTTTCTGCTCATCAAAAACCGTTAACTATTAGTCAAAGATAACATAATTGAACACAAAATGCAGTTTTTAAATGAAGGTTTACGTTATTAAGGGAGAAAAAAACCTCCAAATCTACATGGCCCTGTGTGAAAAAGTGATTGCCCCCCTTGTTAAAAAATAACTTAACTGTGGTTTATCACACCTGAGTTCAATTTCTGTAGTCACCCACAGGCCTGATTACTGCCACACCTGTTTCAATCAAGAAATCACTTAAATAGGAGCTACCTGACACAGAGAAGTAGACCAAAAGCACCTCAAAAGCTAGACATCATGTCAAGATCCAAAGAAATTCAGGAACAAATGAGAACAAAAGTAATTGAGATCTATCAGTCTGGTAAAGGTTATAAAGCCATTTCTAAAGCTTTGGGACTCCAGCGAACCACAGTGAGAGCCATTATCCACAAATGGCAAAAACATGGAACAGTGGTGAACCTTCCCAGGAGTGGCCGGCCGACCAAAATTACCCCAAGAGCGCAGAGACGACTCATCCGAGAGGCCACAAAAGACCCCAGGACAACATCTAAAGAACTGCAGGCCTCACTTGCCTCAATTAAGGTCAGTGTTCACGACTCCACCATAAGAAAGAGACTGGGCAAAAACGGCCTGCATGGCAGATTTCCAAGGCGCAAACCACTTTTAAGCAAAAAGAACATTAAGGCTCATCTCAATTTTGCTAAAAAAACATCTCAATGATTGCCAAGACTTTTGGGAAAATACCTTGTGGACCGACGAGACAAAAGTTGAACTTTTTGGAAGGTGCGTGTCCCGTTACATCTGGAGTAAAAGTAACACAGCATTTCAGAAAAAGAACATCATACCAACAGTAAAATATGGTGGTGGTAGTGTGATGGTCTGGGGTTGTTTTGCTGCTTCAGGACCTGGAAGGCTTGCTGTGATAGATGGAACCATGAATTCTACTGTCTACCAAAAAATCCTGAAGGAGAATGTCCGGCCATCTGTTCGTCAACTCAAGCTGAAGCGATCTTGGGTGCTGCAGCAGGACAATGACCCAAAACACACCAGCAAATCCACCTCTGAATGGCTGAAGAAAAACAAAATGAAGACTTTGGAGTGGCCTAGTCAAAGTCCTGACCTGAATCCTATTGAGATGTTGTGGCATGACCTTAAAAAGGCGGTTCATGCTAGAAAACCCTCAAATAAAGCTGAATTACAACAATTCTGCAAAGATGAGTGGGCCAAAATTCCTCCAGAGCGCTGTAAAAGACTCGTTGCAAGTTATCGCAAACGCTTGATTGCAGTTATTGCTGCTAAGGGTGGCCCAACCAGTTATTAGGTTCAGGGGGCAATTACTTTTTCACACAGGGCCATGTAGGTTTGGATTTTTTTTCTCCCTAAATAATAAAACCCCTCATTTAAAAACTGCATTTTGTGTTTACTTGTGTTATCTTTGACTAATAGTTAAATGTGTTTGATGATCAGAAACATTTTGTGTGACAAACATGCAAAAGAATAAGAAATCAGGAGGGGGGCAAATAGTTTTTCACACCACTGTATATACAAATACATATCTACTGGACATGAGTATATTCAATATTTATTTTCAATCTTCACATATATACTTGAATATTTCAACATATTTTGATGTATATTCTCCCATATATTTCATATTTTCCTGTATAAAGGACCTTAAAAAATCTTCAAAAAAAATTGAAGATAAAAAATTTAAAAATATACAAATATATAATATATATATAAATTAATACCCTTAAAAATCCATATAATTTTAAAATAAATACCAAAATTACATAAAGTTAAACTGGAGAACAAGAGAGAAGGAGCACTTATTTTTCTGATTGGCTTGGAGCTGTTTCTTTTTAAATTTTATGTTTACCAAGCTCCTAATGGCCAGTTTAAATTTTGTCCTGCCCCCAAGGGTATATAAGGGACAGCTGAAAGTGCAGGCAGTTAGATTGCCTTCACATACACTACACACACTGACTCAGAGAGAGACACACATTGATCCTTGAATCTTGCCATATCCTAGGTTTTTTTTACGGTGGCCCAGAAGGGCAAATCATCTTTCCCATATATGTGTATGTTTTTTCCCTTGTAAAAGTTTTTTTTCCCTTGAAAGAAATTTTTTTCCCCTTGAAAATGTGTGCTTTTTCTCTTGAATTTTTTTCTTCCCTTGAAAAAAATTTTTTCTTGAAAATGTGTGCTTTTTCTCTTGAAAAAAATTTTTTTCCTTGAAAAAAGAAAAATTTCTTGAAAAAGTGTGCGATTTCCCGTTTGTGCGCAACTGCTTTTCGCCGTGTGAGAACTCTCTCTCGTATTTTGCAAGCTAAATGCTAAAGCTAACGCGCAAAGGACTATGGGAGTTGAGGTCAAAACGCAACTAAACACGGAAGCTTTCCGGATATCAGCTCCACAACACCACTATGGAATGTACAGTGAATTATAGCGCGATAACGTTATAATTTTCCCTAATTTTTCAACTGGACACATTTACCAGGTAATGTTTAATATATAAAATTAATTGGATGTTACTGTTTTAGGCACTAATGATAACTTTGTAGCAGTGTTAATACTTTTGGAGTGTTTGGGGGAAATGCCGAGCCGAGTGTAAATGTCAGTGATTAAAAGGAAGATAATCTCATTTAGACCATTAAACACTGATATAAACCATCAGCTCCATGCCATCTCTGTAATATACATCCACATATGGATTTACAAGCAAGCTAATATCACTATGCTAACCGCTAGCGCTTAGCATGGGGAAACTAGCATGTTCATTAACATATATTAATTTAATAGTGTATTTGGACACATATACGTGATGTAAACAGTTAGCTCCATTGTTTCTGTAAAACACCTGTCCAAATATGGATCCATAAGCAAGTTAATATCATTATGCTAAGCGCTAGTTTACTAAAAGAGCTAAGATAGCAGAATGTCCACTGTTGTCTATCAACTATTGCTAATTATCCCTGAGCTAATTCTTAGCTGCTCCTGTTATGGGTTAAATGTTACAGATGGTTAATGAATTGTTGTATGCAGTTTATTGGAGCTCATGAGTTCCATATAGTGTATAATACTGCAGTGTAATGTAGTGGTATTATCATAGCTAGAGCTCTTCTGAGTAGTTAGCTATGTGTTTACACAATGTACAGTATGTAACAGTCAAGAAAAGGGGCTTTTGTTCAGGTTCTGTCTATTCTATTATAAAGTCATTAAATATGTGTTTATACTCCTTATAACATGTATGCTTGTGTGTTTTCCTTTTCACAGTGAACTGTATGTAAATCATCAACTGCCTGTGTATCAGCTGATTTCTACACCAGGTGTACATCCTGAGCAGAAGGTGAATGTTCAGAAGTATTCACCTCTCTTTTCAAGAACACCACTGAGCACATCTTAATCTGGGGACAGGGGCAAATTTCTCTTCATGATGTGTGTTAACGAATGGTGTAGATGGGGCCAAATTCTGCAGCAATCCTTAATAACAAAACCCAATAATTGTACACAGCATTACTAAAAGCTTGCGTTCTATGAAATATATAAAATGTTGTGTGCGTGCCTGCCTGCATGCGTGTGTGTCAACCTGCATAGTAACATCATGAAGTCTTTTTACTAGACACTTACATTAACATGTCTTTATTTCTCCCCTGTTGTAGATTGTCGTGGAGAAGACAGACCCTTGATGATCTGCCTTCTTGCACCACCAATACATGCATGTATTTAATTAATTTGTAAATAAAGGGTTTAATGTAATTTATAGTTGAGTATTTATTTCCAGTTTGCTTATTCTTTAGCAAAACAGTTAAAGTGCATGTAAAGCATTGCTGCAAATGACATTGAATAGAATCAGATGTTACTCCACTCTGTGTAAGGGTACAGGCTTATATAAAGTATGTGATTTTAGCATCATTAATGTTGTTCTGCTAACTTGTACATGCTGCCTTGGAGATATTAGTTACATCTCTGTTTCAGTTCGAACAACATATTCCATAATATTTATGAATAAATTAATCCCATATGTTAAGCAGTTAAAACAGAGGTTCTTTGCATTTCCAAAAATTCATTTCTATGTTATTCCAAAAGTAAAACTTTTTAGTTTCATTTAAATGATTACTGCTTACACCTCCATGAAAATCAAAAATCCAGTATGTCAAAATATTAGATATTTCACTGCGATCATGGGGAAGACTGCTGACCAAACAAGTTGTCCAGAAGATGATCATCTACACCTTCCAGAAGGAGTGTAAGCCCCCTAATGTCAAACACTACCAAGAAACTATTTTGCTGACCATTTAGTTGCTTGATTGGCCAGCCATCTCACCTGACCTGACGTTTCATGGGAAAGATGAACTGAAATCTGGGATAAATTTACAAGCTAAATGCTTCAAGTGTTATCTGCACATTCATGCACACTTTTGCACTATATACAGGTCCTTCTAAAAAAATTAGCATATTGTGATAAAGTTCATTATTTTCTGTAATGTACTGATAAACATTAGACTTTCATATATTTTAGATTCATTACACACAACTGAAGTAGTTCAAGCCTTTTATTGTTTTAATATTGATGATTGTGGCATACAGTTCATGACAACCCAAAATCCCTATCTCAAAAAATTAGCATGTCATGAAAAGGTTCTCTAAACGAGCTATTAACCTAATCATCTGAATCAACTAATTAACTCTAAACACTGTGGAAAAATTTTATTGAATTATAATTGTAGTCAAGTGTAAGGTACCAAATACCCAGAAGGCCTCTGTCCAAGATCTACATGGTTAATGATAATGTTTTAATGATAATTAAAGAAAAAGTATGCAAAGTGTGACCCAAGAACAACCCGTACACACAGAGTGCAAGAAATTCAATTCAATTCAATTCAATTTTATTTATATAGCGCTTTTAACAATGGTCATTGTCTCAAAGCAGCTTCACAAAAATTAAAGAAATTTAACAAATCATAATAATAATAATAAATAAATAAAATAATAAGAATAATAGAAAATAAATAAATAAAAACAAATAGTAATAATTATAGAAAAGAAAATAATTGGAAGTGTGGATGTGTGAGAAAAATGTGCAGATAATAATGAGACGAATGAATGAAATTTCTCTGATGAGCAAGCCAAGGGTGACGGCGACGGTAGCAAGGAAAAACTCCCTGAGATGGCATTAGGAAGAAACCTTGAGAGGAACCAGACTCAACAGGGAACCCATCCTCATTTGGGCGACAACAGATAGAAATGATATAACATCTTGTGTGTTGTGCAGGTGAAAATTCAATATGACAGAAATTATTTAAATTGACATGAAGACCAGTTCAGCATAGGGATGAGTCAGTAGGTGCAGAGGGCAGATGAGGTCTGGATCACTGGAAGCACAGGAGCAGCATGTGTAGCTCCAACCATCATAAAGCTGAATCCAGCTGGAGCTGGTCCTTCTCTGGATGCCTCAGGAACCTCGCAGGGTCAGCCTTTGTCTACTGAAGCTGGCAAAATCTCCCGATGCCTCGGGATGGGTAGAGAAATACAGAACAGATGGGGAGAATTAGCGTACTTGCCATTCGGTATAGGTGTACTGGAGTATGAGTACTGGGATGAGTTATGTGTATGCCAGATTAAAAAGATGCGTCTTGAGTCTACTTTTGAACTGAGAAACCGTGTCTGCTCCCCGAACACTGTCTGGAAGGCTATTCCAAAGCTTTGGAGCTAAATATGAAAAAGCCCTACCCCCTTTTGTAGATTTTGAAATTCTGGGAACTACCAGAAGTCCGGAGCTTTGTGATCTTAAGGCACGTGGTGGATTGTAGCGCATCAGAAGACTGGTTAGGTATGTGGGAGCTAAACCATTTAAGGCCTTGTATGTAAGTAATACTATTTTGTAATTTATTCTAAACTGAACAGGTAGCCAGTGCAGGGATGATAATATTGGGGTTATATGATCATATTTTCTGGATCTAGTGAGAACCCTGGCAGCTGCATTTTGGATTAACTGAAGCTTGTTTATTGAGGATGCAGGACAACCACCTAGTAATGCATTACAATAGTCCAGTCTGGAGGTCATGAATGCATGAACTAGTTTTTCTGCATCAAATACGGATAAGATGTTCCTAAGTTTAACAATATTTCGAAGATGGAAAAAGGCTGTTTTTGTGATATTTGAAATGTGATTTTCAAAAGACAAGTTACTGTCTAATATTACTCCCAGATATTTTACTGCTGAGCTGGTAATAACAGTACATCCTTCTAAGCGCAAGCTGAATTGTGAAAGCTGTTGTGTGCTGGTTTTTGGGCCAATAAGTAATATCTCTGTCTTATCTGAATTTAATAAAAGAAAGTTATTGGTCATCCAATCTTTTATGTCCTGGACACACTCAGTTAATCTAGACAACTTAGGTATTTCGTCTGGTTTGGTTGAGATATATAATTGGGTATCATCAGCATAACAATGGAAACTAATCCCATGTCTTCTAATGATGTTACCCAAGGGAAGCATGTATATTGAGAACAACAGAGGTCCTAAAACTGACCCTTGTGGGACCCCATATTTCACTGGCATTACACCAGACGGTTCTCCATTTAGATCTACAAAATGGTAGCGATCAGACAGGTAAGATTGTAGCGCGGCCACATAAAGGGGCAGTTAAACTGCAGGGGAAAAGGGAAGGAGCTAATGTTGCTCACCTGCACACACAAACTGACCCCTTTCGGTTATTTTCGTCCCCATGGCAACGGTGCCTTGGTTCCGGGGTTAAGCTCTCGCGCGCATGCGCAGCTGTGCCACGAGGGAACCCTGATGACCTATCAGGTCACGTGTGCCGGTATAAAGCCGGAACCGGCACAACAGTCAACACGGGGAGATGAAGCAAGCAGCGCTGTGTATGGAGAGAGAGAGCGAGCTAGTTGGACGTTGCCAGTGGATTATTCTTTTCCTGGACATCAACTATACCCCTCTGATTCCGTTTCTCGAGCTCCCGGACTTACCATCTTTCTCCGGTGAGCTCGAGCCGTCTCCCCATTTCATCATTCCCTCCATTTTCAATAACACGGACTTGGACATTCATACATACGCACTCACACACTCTCACACATTACTGACATTGTATATATTTGTTTATATTTTGTATATATTATTTTTTCGTTGCACTTCATTTGTTTGTTTGTCTTTTGTAAATAATACACTTTGGTTTGGTTTTGGAATTTGTTGTTGTCACTGTCTTTCCTTGCTCCGCGAAGGTTGCGCAATACCGGAAGTGAGTGTAATCTACCCGTTTATAGATCTTAGACCCCGATATAGTGTAATTAGCTCTAATAATAATTCTGAGCGTTACATATTGGTGGCCCATACGGGGAGTCTAATTATTAGGGTAATTTTCCGGTGTTGTGGGAATTCGTGGAGCAAAATAGACGCTAACATGGCTAATGCTAAAGCTAACCTGCTTGCTAATGCTATTAGGACCGGGAGGGCCAACTATGTTGCCGGTAGTAAAACACTGGATGAGGAATGTGCTTTTGTGACAAGGCGTAAATCATTGCTTAGTCCGTTGTATGTATCAGATAGACATGATAACATTGAGGAGTTTATGTCTAATATGTCTGATAGTTTAAAAACAATGCATTCTGAACTTAAGCAATGTAAAGGGGATGTAGTGGCTATGACTGAAAAGGTGGGTGTGTTGGAGAGGAATTTCAGAGATTCCATGGACAGCAGCTTAAACCGTGAACTCAGTTTTCGACAGGCAGTAGACTCCAAGTTAGATGAGCTGGAGCGCTATTGCCAGGAGTCGCTAGGGAAACTGGAGAAAGCAGTAGCGGACTGTTTCCTGCGCCGTGATATCGTCTGGGAGAAACAGATGAAGAAGCTGCGCCTCTTTAACACGCCCACCACCCTCAGATCTGTAGCACACACCGCGGCGTCTTCACCACCTCCAGCTCTACAGTCAGCTGATCCTCCAACCGTTGCAACACCTGAGAAGGACAACCAGGAGAATGAGAAGAAAGGAGCTCCACTGCCCACTTCTACTCTGGACCAAGCTGGACCGTCCAACGCCCAGCCCCTCTCTGCACCCTCTCAGCTCTACTACGCCGTGCCAACCAAAGCCGAACCTCCTCAATCTACCTCGGAGCGGTCAGCCGCCCCTCCCAGAGACCTCGCAGAGGTGGAACCGCCACAGCGGGAAGGTCTCCAGGTGGCGCTAATAGCCACGGTGGTCGATGTCGGAGCGACCCAGAACCAGGGTGTCTCTTTCGAACACCACCAGGGGGCGTTACACCGTAGAGTTCCGAGGAAGAAGGGAGGAGCACTCCAGCTGGTAGTCCCACCTACAAACGTCCAGACGTACCTACAAGACTTTCACCAAAAGCCGTCGGGTGGCCACCGGGGGGGGCTAAAAACCCTACTAAGCCTCCTAGACGTCGCCTGGTGGCCCACCATCCGCAAGGACGTCTGGCAGTACGTGGGTGCGTGCGAGGTCTGCCAGAACACCCAGAGTGAGGCTAAGCGAACCAGGGGCCGCTGGAGCAGCCTACCACCCAACAACACTCCACAGACCCAGCCACTGACACATAACCGACCGACACCAAGATCACAGCGGAGGAATAGACAACACCATCAACAGGTCAGCATGCCAAAGAAGCCAGCTACCACAGTTCCCGGCAGCTCGAGGTGCCAGAGCCACCGGGCGGGCTGGTTTGGCGATGGACTCCATCTCTTTCCTCTGCCCATCAAAGAATTGTCAGGTGAGCTAGTGCCCAGTGGGAGGGTCCTGCTAAAAGAGACTAAAAAGAACCAATGGACTGACACTAGATCTGGGGGCAACCCACTAAGCCGAGAAAGTGGAACTAAAAAAGCGCTAGTGCGGTCCTCTCCTCACACGCCGGAGGCTGGGGGGGGGGTCTATGTAGCGCGGCCACATAAAGGGGCAGTTAAACTGCAGGGGAAAAGGGAAGGAGCTAATGTTGCTCACCTGCACACACAAACTGACCCCTTTCGGTTATTTTCGTCCCCATGGCAACGGTGCCTTGGTTCCGGGGTTAAGCTCTCGCGCGCATGCGCAGCTGTGCCACGAGGGAACCCTGATGACCTATCAGGTCACGT
The DNA here is from genome assembly GCA_030522415.1 of Channallabes apus. NCBI lineage: Eukaryota > Metazoa > Chordata > Actinopteri > Siluriformes > Clariidae > Channallabes > Channallabes apus. The sequence goes on along the minus strand of CM060124.1, from coordinate 32,926,015 downwards.
GTGCCGGTATAAAGCCGGAACCGGCACAACAGTCAACACGGGGAGATGAAGCAAGCAGCGCTGTGTATGGAGAGAGAGAGCGAGCTAGTTGGACGTTGCCAGTGGATTATTCTTTTCCTGGACATCAACTATACCCCTCTGATTCCGTTTCTCGAGCTCCCGGACTTACCATCTTTCTCCGGTGAGCTCGAGCCGTCTCCCCATTTCATCATTCCCTCCATTTTCAATAACACGGACTTGGACATTCATACATACGCACTCACAAACTCTCACACATTACTGACATTGTATATATTTGTTTATATTTTGTATATATTATTTTTTCGTTGCACTTCATTTGTTTGTTTGTCTTTTGTAAATAATACACTTTGGTTTGGTTTTGGAATTTGTTGTTGTCACTGTCTTTCCTTGCTCCGCGAAGGTTGCGCAATACCGTAAGTGAGTGTAATCTACCCGTTTATAGATCTTAGACCCCGATATAGTGTAATTAGCTCTAATAATAATTCTGAGCGTTACAAGATCTAAACCATTTTAATGCCTGTCCCTGAATAACTATATAATTTTGTAAGCGATCTATGAGAATATTATGATCTATAGTGTCGAATGCAGCACTAAGATCAAGCAGGACTAGCAATGAGATGCAGCCTTGGTCTGAAGCTAAAAACAAGTCGTTTGTAATCTTAACTAGTGCAGTTTCTGTGCTATGATGGGGCCTGAAACCTGACTGAAATTCTTCAAGGATGTTGTTATCCTGCAAGAATGTGCAAATTTGAGCTGATACTACTTTTTCTAGTATTTTTTATATGAACGGGAGGTTTGAAATCGGTCTGTAATTTGTTATTTCATTCGCGTCCAAATTAGATTTTTTAAGAAGCGGCTTAATAACTGCTAACTTGAAAGGTTTAGGGACGTGACCTAGATGTAATGAAGAATTAATAATGTTTAGGAGTGGCTCTCCAACCGTAAGCATCACTTCTTTTAAAAATCTGGTTGGGATTGGGTCTAACAGGCACGTTGTTGATTTAGCCGAGGTGATGAGTTTATACAGCTCTTCCTGTCCTATACCTGTAAAGCAGTGAAAATCTAAATGTGAAGCTATAGGCTGAACTGGATCGTGAGATACTATTAGAGGTTGAACCTCCATTATTTTCTTCCTGATATTATTGATTATTTCATTAAAGAAGTCCATAAAGTCTTCACTTCTAAACTGTGGTGGGATACTCTCTGCGGGCATCTTAGGTTTTGTTAGGCGAGCCACTGTACTAAATAAGAACCTGGGATTGTTTTGGTTTCTTGCTATCAGTTGGCTAAGATGCTCGGTCCTAGCAGTTTTTAGAGCCTGTCTATAGCTGCACATACTGTCTTTATACGCAATTCGAAAAACTTCTAATTTAGTTTTCCTCCATTTTCGCTCGAGGTTACGGGTTGCTCTCTTTAGGGCACGAGTATGACTGTTGTACCAAGGTGCAAGTGTTTTATCTCTGACTTTTTTTAATCTGATGGGAGCAACAGTGTCTAATGTACTGGTAAGTATAGTGCCCATGCTGCTAGTCACTTCATCTAGATCATCTGCAATCAGGGGTCTAATAAGAAATTGGGACAGATCCGGCAGATTACTTGTGAATCTGTCTTTAGTAGTGGGATTCATATTTCTAACAGATTGATAACGTGGGGAGACACAGCTAATCTGTTCTACGGGTAGAGTATATGTCAGGAGGTGATGATCTGTGATATCATCACTTTGAGGTATGATCTCTATATTAGAGACATAATGGGATATAATTAAATCTAGCGTATGATTAAAGCGGTGAGTTGCTCCAATTATATTTTGCTTAACCCCAAAGGAATTTAGTAAATCCATAAATGTGAGTGCTAAAGCGTCGTTAGCATCATCTACATGAATGTTAAAGTCTCCTACTATCAACACTTTGTCAGAGTTAACCAATAGGTCTGATAGCAGATGTCCAAATTCTTTAAGAAAATCGCCATATGGCCCCGGGGGTCTGTACACGGTGGCCAGGGAAAAATATAGCAAGGGTTTATTACGTATTTCATTTAGTGCAACATTAATGATAAGCACTTCAAATGAATTAAACCTGGGCCTTATTTTCTGGGTAACAGTGAGTACATCATTGTAGATAGTGGCGACACCACCACCGCGACCAATTAGACGGGGCTCGTGCTTATAGAAATATCCTGACGGAGTAGACTCATTCAGACCAAAATATTCATTTGGTTTAAGCCAGGTTTCAGTGAGACAGAGTGCGTCAAGGCAATAATCTGAGATGATTTCATTAACAATAAGTGCTTTAGGCGCAAGGGATCTAATGTTGAGTAGTCCAAACTTTAGAGGTGGATTTTGACTACTTATTTTGCCTTTTTCTGGTTTTATGGTTATCAGATTGTTTCAGGCAAATTTAACAAATTTATTCTTTTTTCTCAGTATGCGGGGAACAGACACAGCTTCTATAGGACAAGCTATGTGTGTGCGTCTATCACTACGGTGAGTTGTGATGTGTCTAATATGTTTGGAATCTACAGTATGACTTACCGCCAGTCAGATGGTTCGTAGTGTCCTGGAGATGTTGTCAGAGAGGACCGCTGCTCCAGCTCTGCTAGGGTGTAGGCCATCGGTGTGATAGAGCCTAGGACGCTCCCAGAAAACATTCCAGTTATCAACAAAGCGTAATTTCTGTTGTTGACACCAAGATTGTAACCATTCATTAAAAGCAAATAATCTACTGAACTTCTCGATTCCTCGCTGAAATGTGGGAAGCGGTCCAGATACGATGATCCTTGTCGTGGGTGATGTGCTGCGGACCTTCTCGACCAGGCTCCTGAAGTCCTTCTTTAGGATCTCCGTCTGCCTCAGCCTGGTGTCGTTCGTGCCGGCATGAAGGACCACAGCTCCAATGTTCTTCCTCAGGGCAGCAGGCACCTGTGCAGCAACATCAAGAACACGTGCACCAGGTAAACAGCGTGTGTGCACCTTACCTTTAGCCGTGGTAGCACGCACGTGACGAACGATGGAGTCTCCGATGACCAGGACGTCGTGTGCCGTCTCGCGGAGAGGAGCGAAGCGGTTTTGGGTCGAGATGTCGAAGGCGGGTGGTGGTGGTGGAGGGGGAGAGGTCCTCGCCCGGGGCTTGGCGTGCTTCTTCCGCCGCTGCTGTATCCAGGGTCCGTGGTATCCCGGTGCCGGGGTGTAGGAACACTGGGCGGGCTGCGTCCTTGGTGTGTTGGACCTGGGCAGAGAAACACGCGGGGTTGAGGTTGTCGGAGAGATTGTGTCACGCCGAGAATTAACCTGGGACAGGTGAGCGTCGGTCCGCGTCGATTCCAGCGTGGCTTTCCGCTGCTGTAGCCGGGCCAGCTTCACCTGTAGCTCACGGATCAGCTTCTCAACGGCCTCCACCTCCAAATCCACCGAGTGCAGCTCCAATGTCTCCTCACCTGCACTCAGAGGCAGAATCACAACCGACATGGTGTCTAAACACGGAAAATAATCGGTGTGAGGAAGCGAAAACAAACTTTACAAACAAACAAACGTGATAGCCAGGCTAGTGGGCTAGCGATGCTAATGCTAATTAGCGATGCTAATGCCGGCTAAAAGCGGTGTGCTGCAAAACAATTAAAACTTAACGATATAACACCCGTTTCGAGTAAATATATTATAAGATACTTATCCGTTTTATGTACACTCTTCGTAAGGGGACGAAAAAGTTTAAAAGTTGGTCAGTATGGTGGAGCTCGGAAAAAAGCAGCGTCTCAGCGTCCTCGTATAAGGGTTGCCAGATCAGTCTCCTAATTAAGGAAATTAAGGAACTTTATTGGAGGAAAAAATACAGAAAATGCAAGCATCGATAAAAATTATAAAAATAAACTTTCGGTTCTGCTTTAATTGGGGCACAAAGTGAAAAAAGCCAGACTTCTGCTTTTAAGAAGCAGAAAAACAGAATAAATCATATTTGTTATAAAGAAAAAATCTAATTAATCAGTAATTTTCAGCAATATCATCCTCAGAGGTAGGCCCCTCAGAGTTCTAACCAGTAGGCCCCTCAGAGTTCTAACCAGATGCAAATTGTGGTGGTTCGGTTTGAGTAAGGGAAGGTGTAACCACCTGCTCCCAGAAGGAATCTCAGATGAGAGGATGAGCGAGAAGAACGCTGCCTGCGAGCTAGAATTAAACAAAATTAGAGAGGATTTAGCAAACATGGATTTAGTAAATCTGGGGGGAAAAAATGCACTCTGCACATATTAAAAGAAACATTACATTATTTACATTATTGATTTTAGTAGTATAGGATCTAAGAACTAGCAATATAAATAATCATACCAATAATCTGATTAATGTGATTGTCTTAAACTAACCATAGTATAGCAATAGTAGTAGGTAAATGAAAAATAAATATTAACAAACCTAATCAATGAATTGATTTAAGCTGATTTAATTAATCTTTAATCTTAATATCTATCCTATAATAATTAAGTAAATTAAACAAAAGTATACTAGTTGATATATAAGTTCAAAATCATTAAAATAATCATTTAGTTATAAAAAGAGATTTAATGTATAATCAAAATGAATAACCAGAATATATTAAAGTACTAATAGATAAATAATCTCTATACAGTTAAATACATAATGGACAGTTAAAGACAAATTAGATAAAATTAACTATGATAAGAACAACCAAAATATAATACTTACACATCTTGATGAGGAAGATTTTGAAAGATTGCGGCTTCCACAAAAACCCAAGTTACCAACGGTGGTCAATGGTCTGGTCAAGAAAAAAAGGAATAAACCAAACTTTCTCCAAAAAAGGAGAACGTAAGACCGTCTAACGTCTTAAGCCTGCCCAGACATGAATAAATATGAGATGAGAGGAAAAATTATGCAATTGGGAGGTGCCACATCAATCTGATCTGAGCAGAATTAGCTCACATCTCATGAATATTAAAAAGGTTTCGTGACTTAAGAAGGAGCAAACAATGATGTAATTGTTAAGTGAAGGTATATAAACCCTGTAAAATTAGGGAAGTGAGAGAGAAAAGGAGAGAAATCTTGCAGTTTTTATCTGTTCGTCTTTTGTCTGGCTAGTCCAGTGCCGTCCATTTACTTTTGGTTGCAATAAACTCTTTTGCTATTTCAGTACTTGAGTAGTTATTGATTTTGTTTGGAAAATTTACATCGTTCACAACAAATTTGCCACGACAACACCTGCAAAAGATTCCTGAGGCTTTTAAAAACTCCCAGCCTGGTTCATTACTCAAAACCCCAATCATGGGTAAGACTGCCGACCTGACTGCTGTCCAGAAGGCCATCATTGACACCCTCAAGCAAGAGGGTAAGACACAGAAAGACATTTCTGAACGAATAGGCTGTTCCCAGAGTGCTGTATCAAGGCACCTCAGTGGGAAGGAAAAATGGACTACAGGTTGCAAATTTTGCATGTCATTCGGAAGTCAAGGTGCCAGAGTCTGGAGGAAGACTGGAGAGAGGGAAATGCCAAAATGCCTGAAGTCCAGAGTCAAGTACCCACAGTCAGTGATGGTCTGGGGTGCCATGTCAGCTGCTGGTGTTGGTCCACTGTGTTTTATCAAGGGCAGGGTCAATGCAGCTAGCTATCAGGAGATTTTGGAGCACTTCATGCTTCCATCTGCTGAAAAGCTTTATGGAGATGAAGATTTCATTTTTCAGCACGACCTGGCACCTGCTCACAGTGCCAAAACCACTGGTAAATGGTTTACTGACCATGGTATTACTGTGCTCAATTGGCCTGCCAACTCTCCTGACCTGAACCCCATAGAGAATCTGTGGGATATTGTGAAAGTTGAGAGACGCAAGACACAAGAATCTGCAAAAGGATTCCCGACCAAGTATTGAGTGCAGAACTGAACATAATTATTTGAAGGTTGACTTTTTTTTGTATTAAAAACACTTTTCTTTTATTGGTCGGATGAAATATGCTAATTTTTTGAGATAGGGATTTTGGGTTTTCATGAGCTGTATGCCACAATCATCAATATTAAAACAATAAAAGGCTTCAACTACTTCAGTTGTGTGTAATGAATCTAAAATATATGAAAGTCTAATGTTTATCAGTACATTACAGAAAATAATGAACTTTATCACAATATGCTAATTTTTTGAGAAGGTCCTGTATTTATATTTCCATTTATGGACCACAGCACAAATCACTTTAATAATAAGACACTTTAAGAAGTCACTTTTATGCATATTTGCACACCCCAGTCATTTCTACATTTCTAATTTGGACAAATTTCTATTTTCTTCTTTTATATTTCTACAACCCCTGGCAAAAATTCTGGAATCACCCTCTCAGAAGATGTTCATTCAAATGTTTAATTGTGTAGAAAAAAAAAACAAGCACATACATGCCACAAAACTATTTTCACTCAACAATCCAAACTTCTGGCTGTATAAAACACTTAAAAAAAAAAACAACAACGAAAGATAACTATAGTCAATGACAACTGTTTTAACAACTCAAACAGAGGAAAAAAATATGGAATCACCAAATAAAACCACTACTTGTACTTTGTTGCAGCACCTCTGGCTTTTATAACAGCTTGAATTCTCTGAGTCCTGGATTTAACTAATGTCCAACAGTAGACTTCATCAGTCTGTCTCCAGCTTTGTCTTATTGCAGTTGCCAGATCAGCTTTGCAGGTTGGAGCCTCGTCCTGGACCATTTTCTTTCATTTCCACCACAGATTTTCAATCGGATTAAGGTCCGGACTATTTGCAGGCCATGCCATTGACATTATATGTCTTTCCTGTAGGAATGTTTTCACAGATTTTGCCCTATGGCACGAAGCATTATCATCCTGAAAAATGATGCTACCATCACCAAACATCCTTTCAATTGATGGAATAAGAAAAGTGTCCAAAATCTCAACATAAACTTGTGCATTTATAGAAGATGTAATGACTGTCATGTCTCCCATACCTTTACCTGACATACAACCCCATATCAATAATGATTGTGGAAATTTGCATGTTTTCTTCAGGCAGTTGTCTTTATAAATTTCATTGGAACGACACCAAACAAAAGTTCCAGCATCATCACCCTGCGCAATGCAGATTCGTGATTCATCACTGACTCTAACTCTCATCCAGTCATCGGCAGTCCAAGATTGTCTTTCTTTAGCCCACTGAACCCTTAAGTAGTTAATTTAATTTTCTAACATATTTCTTTTATTCATATTTATTTCTTAAGTTTAAGCTTTTTATTTTTAAGGTCACTGGCAGTCGTATAAGCATTTCACTGCATATCGTACTGTGTATGACTGTGTACATGACATAAAATTTTAGTTTTGAATTTGAAACATAACCAGGGTGTCATGCTTAACAGCTTAATGCAATGGGTTACATAAAAACATGTAGGCTTATGAATAGTAGTTATATATGTACTGTGAATGAAATGTTCAAGAATAAAAGTATCATAAATTGCCAAATAATTAAAATACACATGTAAACAATGAGTGTGACATTTGAAATACAGTTTATCTAAAAAAATTAGAATATCATGCAAAAGTGTTTAAATTATAAAATTATGGGGTGGGGGGGGGGGACACCAGGGAAAAAACATACACAACCGGGAAAGATGATTTGCCCTTTAGGGCCACCGTAAAAAACGGTAGAAAATGAAATTATCTAGTAAAATATACTGTACAAAGTAAAACAAAATATCAATATAACAATAAGAAATATGAAAGAGGAAAGCTTCTCAGCGTCCGTACGAGGACGCTGAGAAGCTGCTTTTTTCCGAGCTCCACCATACTGACCAACTTTTAAACTTTTTCGTCCCCTTACGAAGAGTGTACATAAAACGGATAAGTATCTTATAATATATTTACTCGAAACGCGTGTTATATCGTTAACTTTTAATTGTTTTGCAGCACACCGCTTTTAGCCGACATTAGCATCGCTAATTAGCATTAGCATCGCTAGCCCAGCTATCACGTTTGTTTGTTTGTTTGTAAAGCTTGTTTTCGCTTCCTCACACCGATTATTTTCCGTGTTTAGACACCATGTCGGTTGTGATTCTGCCTCTGAGTGCAGGTGAGGAGACATTGGAGCTGCACTCGGTGGATTTGGAGGTGGAGGCCGTGGAGAAGCTGATCCGTGAGCTACAGGTGAAGCTGGCCCGGTTACAGCAGCGGAAAGCCACGCTTGAATCGACGCAGACCGACGCTCATCTGTCCCAGGTAAATTCTCGGCGTGAGAATTCTCCTACAACCTCAACCCCGCGTGCTTCTCTGCCCAGGTCCAACACACCAAGGACGCAGCCCGCCCAGTGTTCCTACACCCCGGCGCCGGGATGCCACGGACCCTGGATACAGGAGCGGCGGAAGAAGCACGCCAAGCCCCGGGCGAGGACCTCTCCCCCTCCACCACCACCACCCGTCTTCGACATCTCGACCCAAAACCGCTTCGCTCCTCTCCGCGAGACGGCACAAGACGTCCTGGTCATCGGAGACTCCATCGTTCGTCACGTGCGTGCTACCACAGCTAAAGGTAAGGTGCACACACGCTGTTTACCTGGTGCACGTGTTCTTGATGTTGCTGCACAGGTGCCTGCTGCCCTGAGGAAGAACATTGGAGCTGTGGTTCTTCATGCCGGCACGAACGACACCAGGCTGAGGCAGACGGAGATCCTAAAGAAGGACTTCAGGAGCCTGGTCGAGAAGGTCCGCAGCACATCACCCACGACAAGGATCATCGTATCTGGACCGCTTCCCACATTTCAGCGAGGAATCGAGAAGTTCAGTAGATTATTTGCTTTTAATGAATGGTTACAATCTTGGTGTCAACAACAGAAATTACGCTTTGTTGATAACTGGAATGTTTTCTGGGAGCGTCCTAGGCTCTATCACACCGATGGCCTACACCCTAGCAGAGCTGGAGCAGCGGTCCTCTCTGACAACATCTCCAGAACACTACGAACCATCTGACTGGCGGTAAGTCATACTGTAGATTCCAAACATATTAGACACATCACAACTCAACGTAGTGATAGACGAACACACATAGCTTGTCCTATAGAAACTGTGTCTGTTCCCCGAATACTGAGAAAAAAGAATAAATTTGTTAATTTTGCCCGAAACAATCTGATAACCATAAAACCAGAAAAAGGCAAAATAAGTAGTCAAAATCCACCTCTAAAGTTTGGACTACTCAACATTAGATCCCTTGCGCCTAAAGCACTTATTGTTAATGAAATTATCTCAGATTATTGCCTTGACGCACTCTGTCTCACTGAAACCTGGCTTAAACCAAATGAATATTTTGGTCTAAATGAGTCTACTCCGTCAGGATATTTCTATAAGCACGAGCCCCGTCTAATTGGTCGCGGTGGTGGTGTCGCCACTATCTACAATGATGTACTCACTGTTACCCAGAAAATAAGGCCCAGGTTTAATTCATTTGAAGTGCTTATCATTAATGTTGCACTAAATGAAATACGTAATAAACCCTTGCTATATTTTACCCTGGCCACCGTGTACAGACCCCCGGGGCCATATGGCGATTTTCTTAAAGAATTTGGACATCTGCTATCAGACCTATTGGTTAACTCTGACAAAGTATTGATAGTAGGAGACTTTAACATTCATGTAGATGATGCTAACGACGCTTTAGCACTCACATTTATGGATTTATTAAATTCCTTTGGGGTTAAGCAAAATATAATTGGAGCAACTCACCGCTTTAATCATACGCTAGATTTAATTATATCCCATGGTATAGATGTCTCTAATATAGAGATCATACCTCAAAGTGATGATATCACAGATCATCACCTCCTGACATATACTCTACCCGTAGAACAGATTAGCTGTGTCTCCCCACGTTATCAATCTGTTAGAAATATGAATCCCACCACTAAAGACAGATTCACAAGTAATCTGCCGGATCTGTCCCAATTTCTTATTAGACCCCTAAATGCAGATGATCTAGATGAAGTGACTAGCAGCATGGGCACTATTTTTACCAGTACATTAGACACTGTTGCTCCCATCAGATTAAAAAAAGTCAGAGATAAAACATTGGCACCGTGGTACAACAGTCATACTCGCGCCCTAAAGAGAGCAACCCGTAACCTCGAGCGAAAATGGAGGAAAACTAAATTAGAAGTCTTTCGAATTGCATATAAAGACAGTATGTGCAGCTATAGACAGGCTCTAAAAACTGCTAGGACCGAGCATCTTAGCCAACTGATAGCAAGAAACCAAAACAATCCCAGGTTCTTATTTAGTACAGTGGCTCGCCTAACAAAACCTAAGATGCCCGCAGAGAGTATCCCATCACAGTTTAGAAGTGAAGACTTTATGGACTTCTTTAATGAAAAAATCAATAATATCAGGAAGAAAATAATGGAGGTTCAACCTCTAATAGTATCTCACGATCCAGTTCAGCCTATAGCTTCACATTTAGATTTTCACTGCTTTACAGGTATAGGACAGGAAGAGCTGTATAAACTCATCACCTCGGCTAAATCAACAACGTGCCTGTTAGACCCAATCCCAACCAGATTTTTAAAAGAAGTGATGCTTACGGTTGGAGAGCCACTCCTAAACATTATTAATTCTTCATTACATCTAGGTCACGTCCCTAAACCTTTCAAGTTAGCAGTTATTAAGCCGCTTCTTAAAAAATCTAATTTAGACGCGAATGAAATAAAAAATTACAGACCGATTTCAAACCTCCCGTTCATATCAAAAATACTAGAAAAAGTAGTATCAGCTCAAATTTGCACATTCTTGCAGGATAACAACATCCTTGAAGAATTTCAGTCAGGTTTCAGGCCCCATCATTGCACAGAAACTGCACTAGTTAAGATTACAAATGACTTGTTTTTAGCTTCAGACCAAGGCTGCATCTCATTGCTAGTCCTGCTTGATCTTAGTGCTGCATTCGACACTATAGATCATAATATTCTCATAGATCGCTTACAAAATTATATAGGTATTCAGGGACAGGCATTAAAATGGTTTAGATCTTACCTGTCTGATCGCTACCATTTTGTAGATCTAAATGGAGAACCGTCTGGTATAATGCCAGTGAAATATGGGGTCCCACAAGGGTCAGTTTTAGGACCTCTGTTGTTCTCAATATACATGCTTCCCTTGGGTAACATCATTAGAAGACATGGGATTAGTTTCCATTGTTATGCTGATGATACCCAATTATATATCTCAACTAAACCAGACGAAATACCTAAGCTGTCTAGATTAACTGAGTGTGTCCAGGACATAAAAGATTGGATGACCAATAACTTTCTTTTATTAAATTCAGATAAGACAGAGATATTACTTATTGGCCCAAAAACCAGCACACAACAGCTTTCACAATTCAGCTTGCGCTTAGAAGGATGTACTGTTATTACCAGCTCAGCAGTAAAAGATCTGGGAGTAATATTAGACAGTAACTTGTCTTTTGAAAATCACATTTCAAATATCACAAAAACAGCCTTTTTCCATCTTCGAAATATTGCTAAACTTAGGAACATCTTATCCGTATCTGATGCAGAAAAACTAGTTCATGCATTCATGACCTCCAGACTGGACTATTGTAATGCATTACTAGGTGGTTGTCCTGCATCCTCAATAAACAAGCTTCAGTTAATCCAAAATGCAGCTGCCAGGGTTCTCACTAGATCCAGAAAATATGATCATATAACCCCAATATTATCATCCCTGCACTGGCTACCTGTTCAGTTTAGAATAAATTACAAAATAGTATTACTTACATACAAGGCCTTAAATGGTTTAGCTCCCACATACCTAACCAGTCTTCTGATACGCTACAATCCACCACGCGCCTTAAGATCACAAAACTCCGGACTTCTGGTAGTTCCCAGAATTTCAAAATCTACAAAAGGGGGTAGGGCTTTTTCATATTTAGCTCCAAAGCTTTGGAATAGCCTTCCAGACAGTGTTCGGGGAGCAGACACGGTTTCTCAGTTCAAAAGTAGACTCAAGACGCATCTTTTTAATCTGGCATACACATAACTCATCCCAGTACTCATACTCCAGTACACCTATACCGAATGGCAACTACGCTAATTCTCCCCATCTGTTCTGTATTTCTCTACCCATCCCGAGGCATCGGGAGATTTTGCCAGCTTCAGTAGACAAAGGCCGACCCTGCGAGGTTCCTGAGGCATCCAGAGAAGGACCAGCTCCAGCTGGATTCAGCTTTATGATGGTTGGAGCCACACATGCTGCTCCTGTGCTTCCAGTGATCCAGACCTCATCTGCCCTCTGCACCTACTGACTCGTCCCTATGCTGAACTGGTCTTCATGTCAATTTAAATAATTTCTGTCATATTGAATTTTCACCTGCACAACACACAAGATGTTATATTTCTATCTGTTATCGCCCAAATGAGGATGGGTTCCCTGTTGAGTCTGGTTCCTCTCAAGGTTTCTTCCTATTGCCATCTCAGGGAGTTTTTCCTTGCCACCGTCGCCGTCACCCTTGGCTTGCTCATCAGAGAAATTTCATTCATTCGTCTCATTATTATCTGCACATTTTTCTCACACATCCACACTTCCAATTATTTTCTTTTCTATAATTATTATTATTATTTGTTTTTATTTATTTATTTTCTATTATAATTTTATTTATTTATTTATTATTTTATATATAATTATTCTATATACAGTTTTTTTTTTTTTTTTTTTTTTGTTAAATTTCTTTAATTTTTGTGAAGCTGCTTTGAGACAATGACCATTGTTAAAAGCGCTATATAAATAAAATTGAATTGAATTGAATTGAAAAAATAGAAATTTGTCCAAATTAGAAATGTAGAAATGACTGGGGTGTGCAAATATGCATAAAAGTGACTTCTTAAAGTGTCTTATTATTAAAGTGATTTGTGCTGTGGTCCATAAATGGAAATATAAATATATAGTGCAAAAGTGTGCATGAATGTGCAGATAACACTTGAAGCATTCAGCTTGTAAATTTATCCCAGATTTCAGCTCATCTTTCCCATGAAACGTCAGGTCAGGTGAGATGGCTGGCCAATCAAGCAACTAAATGGTCAGCAAAATAGTTGGTGGTAGTGTTTGACATTAGGGGGCTTACACTCCTTCTGGAAGGTGTAGATGATCATCTTCTGGACAACTTGTTTGGTCAGCAGTCTTCCCCATGATCGCAGTGAAATATTCTAATATTTTGACATACTGGATTTTTGATTTTCATGGAGGTGTAAGCAGTAATCATTTAAATGAAACTAAAAAGTTTTACTTTTGGAATAACATAGAAATGAATTTTTGGAAATGCAAAGAACCTCTGTTTTAACTGCTTAACATATGGGATTAATTTATTCATAAATATTATGGAATATGTTGTTCGAACTGAAACAGAGATGTAACTAATATCTCCAAGGCAGCATGTACAAGTTAGCAGAACAACATTAATGATGCTAAAATCACATACTTTATATAAGCCTGTACCCTTACACAGAGTGGAGTAACATCTGATTCTATTCAATGTCATTTGCAGCAATGCTTTACATGCACTTTAACTGTTTTGCTAAAGAATAAGCAAACTGGAAATAAATACTCAACTATAAATTACATTAAACCCTTTATTTACAAATTAATTAAATACATGCATGTATTGGTGGTGCAAGAAGGCAGATCATCAAGGGTCTGTCTTCTCCACGACAATCTACAACAGGGGAGAAATAAAGACATGTTAATGTAAGTGTCTAGTAAAAAGACTTCATGATGTTACTATGCAGGTTGACACACACGCATGCAGGCAGGCACGCACACAACATTTTATATATTTCATAGAACGCAAGCTTTTAGTAATGCTGTGTACAATTATTGGGTTTTGTTATTAAGGATTGCTGCAGAATTTGGCCCCATCTACACCATTCGTTAACACACATCATGAAGAGAAATTTGCCCCTGTCCCCAGATTAAGATGTGCTCAGTGGTGTTCTTGAAAAGAGGGGTGAATACTTCTGAACACTCACCTTCTGCTCAGGATGTACACCTGGTGTAGAAATCAGCTGATACACAGGCAGTTGATGATTTACATACAGTTCACTGTGAAAAGGAAAACACACAAGCACACATGTTATAAGGAGTATAAACACATATTTAATGACTTTATAATAGAATAGACAGAACCTGAACAAAAGCCCCTTTTCTTGACTGTTACATACTGTACATTGTGTAAACACATAGCTAACTACTCAGAAGAGCTCTAGCTATGATAATACCACTACATTACACTGCAGTATTATACACTATATGGAACTCATGAGCTCCAATAAACTGCATACAACAATTCATTAACCATCTGTAACATTTAACCCATAACAGGAGCAGCTAAGAATTAGCTCAGGGATAATTAGCAATAGTTGATAGACAACAGTGGACATTCTGCTATCTTAGCTCTTTTAGTAAACTAGCGCTTAGCATAATGATATTAACTTGCTTATGGCTCCATATTTGGACAGGTGTTTTACAGAAACAATGGAGCTAACTGTTTACATCACGTATATGTGTCCAAATACACTATTAAATTAATATATGTTAATGAACATGCTAGTTTCCCCATGCTAAGTGCTAGCGGTTAGCATAGTGATATTAGCTTGCTTGTAAATCCATATGTGGATGTATATTACAGAGATGGCATGGAGCTGATGGTTTATATCAGTGTTTAATGGTCTAAATGAGATTATCTTCCTTTTAATCACTGACATTTACACTCGGCTCGGCATTTCCCCCAAACACTCCAAAAGTATTAACACTGCTACAAAGTTATCATTAGTGCCTAAAACAGTAACATCTAATTAATTTTATATATTAAACATTACCTGGTAAATGTGTCCAGTTGAAAAATTAGGGAAAATTATAACGTTATCGCGCTATAATTCACTGTATACACCATGGTGGTGTTGTGGACCTGATATCCGGAAAGCTTCCGTGTTTAATTGCGTTTTGACCTCAACTCCCATAGTCCTTTGCGCGTTAGCTTTAGCATTTAGCTTGCAAAATACGAGAGAAAGAGAGTTCTCACACGGCGAAAAGCAGTTGCGCACAAACGAGAAAACGCACACATTTTCAAGAAAAAACACATTTCCAAGGAAAAAACACATTTTCAAGAAAAAAAATTTTTTTTTCAAGGAAAAAAATTCAAGAAAAAAATTTTTTTCAAGGAAAAAAAATTTCAAGAGAAAAAGCACACATTTTCAAGGGAAAAAATTTTTTCTTTCAAGGGAAAAAAAACTTTTACAAGGGAAAAAACACACATATATGGGAAAGATGATTTGCCCTTCTGGGCCACCGTACTTTTTTCCTTTTGAGACAAAATATTCTATTTTCATTGAATTACTTTAAAACCTTTTTTATTTTATAAATTTTTTCAAAAACAAACTTTTTTCTTTATCAGAACAAGCCTGCCTGAAGAAGGTTCCAAGAGAGCCGAAACGTTGCAACGGCTTGTTCATTTTTGCACTCATTTTTTTCTACACCAGACTAATTTTTTTGTTATTTGAATTTTTCCAATTAAAAAATGTATAACCATGGTTCTGCTAGAGAGAGATGGTTGGACAGTGGTGACACGCAGACACAGGCGTG
>CM060124.1:32802879-32905379 GCA_030522415.1 Channallabes apus | reverse complement strand
AAATGGTTTCTTTAAACTTTGTCTTCATCAGCAGGTTCCTGATGGGTGAAATTACTAACCTGCCGAGGACATAAACACAACTAAGAATATTTGAAATGACTTAAACTACGTTAAAAAGTGACCAACATATTAAAATCATTTAAAGAGACCTCACATCAGCAAAGGACGAAAAAAAGACCCCCAACACGTCCACACACACAAATTTTGGCTCTAATTCCAGTAAATATTACAAGGCAGCTAAGGACATATTATAATAAACAGAACGAGCAGCTCACCATCATACTGTATCTTCTGGTCCAAGTCGTTGGTTCTTTTGAATCTATTGCACCGCATAGCGTCTATGGGAGTCACGTGACAAAAGAACGAACGATTCGGACCAAAAGACTCGAAGGTGACGACTTATTTCTGTGTCCTGTACATAACCTACGGAGGTTCACTATCACTCTCCGAGATACTCGTTCTTCTGAGGCACGTTAAAGACTCGTTCAAACAGAACAAATCGTTCATCAACGACCCATCACTAGTCCAGAAGGTCAAAGCATCTCTCCAGTATATATGTAAGATTTTTCCCTTGTGTGTGCTGGTTTTTTTCCGTGTATGCGCAGCTCTCTTTCTCATTTAAGTTGCGAGCTAAATGCTAAAGCTAATGCGCAAGGCACTACGGGATTTGGAGGCTGACGAGGACACGGTGAACACAGAACCATGCCGGTGCAGCTCCAGGACTTATCATGGTGGAATATACAGTGAATTATAGCGTGATCATTGTGAATCTGCAACACTTACCAGATACTACATGTGAAATGAGTTGGACGTTGCTGTTTAGAGCAGTAAACAGTAGCTTTAGAGCTTTGTAGCGGTGCTAATACTATTGGAGTGTTTGGGGAAAATGCCGAGCCGAGTGTAAATGTCAATCATTAAAAGGAATATCATCTCATTTAGACCATTAAACACACTGATGTAAACAATCAGCTCCGTGGCACGAGCTTTACATCCTGAGCAGAAGGTGAGTGAGAACTTTCAGGAACACCTCTGTACATTTAGCATTTGATGTGAAAATCAAGGTGCCTTATTTTGAGAATGGCTTTTACCGTTAAGTACTGCATACTGTTAACGTGTGAACACACACATCATGTCCATGAAGAGAGAGACGCGTGTGTCCCCGTCCCCAGATTAAGACGTACTCAGTGATGTTTCTGAAAAGAGAGGTGAAGCCTTACATTATCACTGACCTTCTGCTCAGGATGTAAAGCTGGTGTAGAAATCAGCTGATACACAGACAGTGGATGATTTACATACAGCTCACTGTGAGAAGGAAAACACACAAGCGTACATGTTATAAGCCGTATGAACACACATTTAATGACTTTATAATAGAATAGACAGAACCCGAACAAAAGCCCCTTTTCTTGACTGTTACGTACGTTGTGTAAGCACATGGCTAACTATTCAGAAGATCTATGATAATGCCACTACATTATACACCAGTACACATTATACGGCACTACAACAGCACTGATAAGCTCCAATAAGTTGCGTACAACAATATATTCATCATCTGTAACATTATCCCGTAACAGGAGCTCAGGGCTAATTAGCGCTAGGCAACCGTTAATAGTCTGCTATTAGCTCTTTCAGTAAGCTATCGGGTTAGCATAGTGATATTAGCTTGCTTATAACTCCATATTTGGACAAGAATTTTACAGAAACAATGGAGCTAATTGTTTACATCAGGTATGTGTCCAAATATGAATTAATAAACAAGCTAGTTTACTATGCTAAGCACTAGCGGTTAGCATACTCACATTAGCTGGCTTATAAATCCATATGTGGATGTATATTACGTATATACCGTCTATTTACAGTGGGCGTCCCTGTCTATCTGGTGGATGGAAAGCATTCAGTCAAAAGTCCATTACATTTAATACAAGTTAAGATCTCGTTATAAATTATTTTTATCCAGAAAACCTTCTGTCAGGCCAGCAGAAAAGACAAAACAGACAAGACCGTATCCACATACAGACGCGGCAGAAACGGACTACAACTCCCAGCAGACACACGTTCCACGTCACCTGAACTCTAAACACACCTGCAGCCGATTACCCAGGTGCTTAAAAAGGACCCAGTAATGGAGGAACGTTGTGAAGTTTACGCTCCTGTGAGTTTTTCCGGACGTTACCAAGCCGTGTTTATTTGTTTTAGCTTTTCCGTGTATGACTTTGTTCTGGTATTTTGGTTTACGAGTTTTGATTGCGAGTTTCCGAGTGTGTGTGTGTTTTGCAGATCGACCGACCGTTGTCTGTTTCTGACTTCGGAGTACGAACTACCCGTGTTTGTTTTGGTAATTGGTTTAATAAAACTAGTCTTGCTTATCTGCACTTGCGTCTTACTACACGTTAATCCTGACACCTTCTCTGAAACCAGTTTTTAAAAAAACATCATACATATATTTGTATTTGACACTTTTCGACGAGCACTAAGACCCAGCAGGGGAGACGGTTACCCACAATTCCGCAGCACAAGAGAGAAAACCATTGGCTCAGCTGTAATTACGTGACGCTCCGCGTCAAAACAAGAGCCGCATGCGCGATACATGATACTCGGTACTCGTAAACCAAGACTCGTTCGTTATTTAAGTCAAAATTTATTTTTAACATTTTGCTCGTCTTGCGGAACACTCGCAAACTGTGTTACTCGCAATCCGAGGTTTCACTGCATTTCAGATAAAAACTCTTTTCAATTGGTTCAATCAGTAAAACTTTGTTAAGACTTTAAAATGTGTATTAAGCTTTGTGACTGGCCTGAGGTTTTTAAGATCAGCTTTATCTCCTTTTTTCTTACCTACAGATTTATCGTTCCTGTTTTCATTGTTTCTCTAAGTTGAAAATTTATTCATAGATTGCTTTCAAAACCGCTATTCGCTGTGTTGTAAATTTCTTGTACACTTGGTTTGTTAGCCGGTCTATTCCGGTGCTTTTCCCTGGGTTTAGATGTTTAACTGTGTTTTCTATTTCATCATTTTATTGACTTCTGTTACTCTTGTGTTCATGTGTTCCAGTAGGGCTTCTGCTTCTGCCTTGTACGTACCTCTGCAGACGCCTCAAATAGCCGTGTAAAACTCCTTTTAACACTTTCTGTCTTTTTTTCTACATCACCTTTATGGGTCAGCACGCCTTTGAACATCATCCGACATTTTCTGCTATGTGGACGGGAAGCTGCAGCATCAGCTATGACCGAGGCCGGTGTTCTATTCAAACATGCTACCCATCGAGTTGTGCTAACTACCGGATCTGCGCATGCGCAGTGCCACATGTTTGCACTCCGTTTCCACGCCCATAAATCCATGCTGCCTTCGGTAGCTCAGACTTCGGTTGACGGCGAGTTTAAACTGTTTGAAACGTTTGAGTTTCTGCATAAATTGTCATGAATGAGCCTCAAGGTTGAGGAAAATAAAAACTTAGAGCAGAAAACTATGGTGGAAAAGCTTTATTGCTCAAATTTAAACTCCTACGTTTTTACATCTTTTTGTGTGCTTGACTATCTTGTGCTTCTCGTGTGTGTGTGTGTGTGTGTGTGCAGCAGTATTCAGTGCACAGAGGAGTTGATACAGAAATGCTTACACACGTGATGAGCTGCGTTTCTGATGACATTTATGATGATGCTAATAAACACAAACAGCTCTGCTAGTAACACTGAACGTCCACAGTGTCGGTTTTCACTACTTCCGGTCAGCAGGTATTAATGAAGAAGAAGAAGAAGAATATTCAATTATTGTCACATGTACTTTTTACAGCACAGCGAAATGTCTTCTTCGCATATCCCAATTAGGAAACTGGGGTCAGAGCGCAGGGTCAGCCAGCTTACAGCGCCCCTGGAGCAGATAGGGTTAAGGGCCTTGCTCAAGGGCTCAACAGTGGCAACTTGCCGATGCTGGGGTTCGAACCCCCGACCTTCCGATCAGTAACCCAGAAACCCACAGCCTTAACCGATTGAGCCACCACTGCCCTACAGAACGTACAGAATGTACAGAAACGTTAGTAACCGGAAGTGTGAATGAGCTCCTAACTACCTCCTACTCCACATTTACCCCGGTGTGGGGAAAATACTGATGGTCGCTCAGGAACGACTCGTTCTTTTTCAACGAATCTTTAACATGACTCAGATGAACGAGTCGTCTCGGAGAGTGATTCCTTCATGTTCTACTGGGCGCGCATGCGCAAAGCATCGCAAAACCTATAGCCAAAATTTGTGTATGTAGACGTATTGGGGGTATTTTTATTGAAAACGCAACATTTTAATTTATTTCTGATCAAAAGAACGAAATGACTCAAAAAAAGATTCAGGAACCGAGTCACTAAAATGATTCGAACTTCCCATCACTAGGTTAAAAAGGCTTAGACTGTACGAACAGCGGGCTACAGCATCACCTGTAGGGGGCGCTGATCAGCTTCTCCACGGCCTCCAGCAGCTCCAGTGTGTCTCCTCCCCGGCACTCAGAGGCAGAGACACGGCCGACCTGGTGTCTGAAGACGGAGATCATCCGGGTGTGACGCAGCGGAAACAGACTTCAGGTAGCTAGCGGTGCTAATGACATTTTTTACACTAATTACAACTTAACCATATCACCGGCGTTTCGAGGGAATAATATATTATAATATAGGTTATATGTTCAGTCTTCGTAAGAGGACGAACAAGTTATAAAGCTGGCGGCGGAGCTCGGAATAAAGCAGCGGCTCTCTCTCTGCTCGGGTTGCCAAGTATTCCAATAACCCCAGGTGTAACATCCGTATGGACCCCAGATTTTTCAGGAAACTGAAGTGTGAATATGGAACGATATCGCGGACAATATTCAAATGCATTTGCAAATTGCATTTGCAATTGCGTTTCCCATATGTAGACGCACAAACTGCGCCATAATTCAAATGCAATTGCAAACTCTACATTACCGTTTGCTGATTCGCCTTCACGAGCCGCACACTGACTGCCAAATTTCAAATGAAAAAACAAAGTCCATTTGCATTTGTATTTCCAGGTCTTACACGTCATGAACCTGTCATATTTAAATAGCAAAATCAATCACCACATTTGCTTTTTCACTTTCTCTGCGCCGCGCGTCAAGCCGCCAAAATTCAAACGCAATCGCTAATCCATTTGCAACTGCATTTCCAACACGTTACACAGAAACCTGTCAATCAGCATCAGGGGCGGGTCTATACTGGGGGCGGGATTGTATGGGGAGTGACGTCACTCGCAGTCGCCGACCAAGAGGGGGATATTTCAGCACTGGAGGTGAACCGAGATTATCTCAATTGTTTATCAAGAAATAAACACACAAAAATGACAAATCGCATATTTTCTTGCTCCGGAGTGGACAGAGAAGTTTTTACAAATAAAAATATTTTTAGATCTTCTCCTGTTACAGCCTGCTGGAGCTAAATCTTTCAGAAACGCTGCGTACCGGTGTTATGCGCTAAAATGCCTCCCTGCCACTGATTGCACCCCCACAAAATCTCTGTCAAATATATGAGGACATCACAATCAAATATTCATATTATTATTATCAAATATAATATATGAGTATTATCACGAAGCGATAATTGCAAAAAAGCAATTGCATTTGAATATTGTCTGCGATATCGCTCCATATGTGAAGGTGTTCAGTCTTTCAGGTGTAAAATGTGACTCTGTGATTCTATTCTAATACAAAAAGTCTACTTTCCACATATGAACTGTATAATACTTGTGGCAGAAGTATTGTTTATGTTTACTAATGAGATCAGTTCAGCTCATTGTTTATGATCAGCTCATTTGTAAAGTAAACCAGATTGAGTTTAGACATCATGTCCTGTCCAATTGGGGGAATAAATGTTGAATTAAAATGGTAAAGTGTTTATTTGTTTATCATTTGGTGTCATTAGATACATTGAACTAAAAAAAAACTTGATTAAAAACTAAATTTATATTTAAAAAAAACATTAAGTGTAAGATATTAATTGTGTGATGGAGCAGTAAGAATTAAATTCAGTTAAAATATTTAGTAAATGGAGCACATTTGTTTGTTAAATAATAGTGTAATTTTCAGTTTCTTCTACTTTGCACTTCAATCATATCTACTCAATTATTTGACTCATTTTCACTCGGGGTAACTATTGCATTAACTCCTGATTTTCATTACATTTACTCAATTTTGTACATTATTGTACTAAATAAAGTTATTCAGGTCTACTTCATTTTTTTTACTGACCTGTAACTCAATTCATGAAGTATATTTTACATGATTTTGCAATTTCTATATTTATTTTTATATTTTTAAGTGTAAAAATGTTCCAACAAAAAATTGAGTAGAGCACAGTTAAATTTTTTTGAGTGTAAAAGGGAGTTACAGAGCTGTTTTATTTTAATACAGGCTCCCCAAGACGCGCTCGATGGACAACTTGCTGTGCGCTTTTGAAAATGGCGTAGCCCTCACACGCACCTCCAGCGATCCCGACTTAAATAAGCAGTGCCGAGAGGGACGGCCTCCTCTGGAGACAATCATGGGCCGGGGGGCGGAGTTTCACAGACCACCAAGAGTTACCCTCTGACAGTGAACTGTGTACTGAGGACCAGGAAGTGGCCCCATGTCAGGAGACGCCACCCTCGCCATAAAGGACGAGTATGGCACCGTGGCCGAGCTGCATTCTGTTCAGCGGGTCAACACGGGAAAGGCGCCGGTCTCCGCTCTGGCTACAAATGATGAAAAGTGGACCCAGGGTGTTAGGAAGCTCCTCCGTACCCAGTCCGGTAACACCAACCCAGGGTACGGAGAGGCTCAGCGTAATCTGAGCAGTCCAGTCCAGCCTGGTTGGATGTCAGCAGTGAAAAACGCTGCACTCTGCAATTCTTCATCCTTTTCTTCAGCCCTGGGACAATCGTTCCCTCAGATTCCGTCAGCGGCCCACTGCGCGGATGACGACGGTCTGCCGGTGGCGCTACATCAAATTGAGGCGAGCTACGAGCAGGAGGGGTTGCGGCGGCAGGTCAAACAGCTGCAGATGAAGCTGAAGAGCAGGCAGTACAGCTTCATCCAAGCCAGACATCTACTACGAGGATGACATTGTGAGCGCCACCACAGTTACTGCATAGAACAAAGGAATATTGATGGTGGGTTATTTTAAACCATTGATGTGCATATTTGCATATTTGCACAACCACTGACACTTTAAATTCTATATACATATACCCTATATTTCTATATTTTGCAATATTTTATTATGCCCTTATTGTACAGTTAATTTTACTAGTTAAATGTATTTCTTTAGTATTTCCTTTTTATTGATTTTTTATTTTACGTAAAAGCTTTTATTTTCTTTTTAAGGATTTCACTGCATATTATACTGTGTATGACTGTGTATGTGACAAATAAAATTTTAATTTTTTCAATTCAATTCAATTTTATTTATATAGTGCTTTTAACAATGGTCATTGTCTCAAAGCAGCTTCACAAAAATTAAAGAAATTAAAAAAAATAATAATAATAATAGAAAATAAATAAATAAAAACAAATAATAATAATAATAATAATAATAATTATAGAAAAGAAAATAATTGGAAGTGTGTATGTGTGAGAAAAATGTGCAGATAATAATAATGAGACGAATTAATGAAATTTCTCTGATGAGCAAGCCAAGGGTGACGGCGACGGTGGCAAGGAAAAACTCCCTGAGATGGCATTAGGAAGAAACCTTGAGAGGAACCAGACTCAACAGGGAACCCATCCTCATTTGGGTGATAACAGATAGAAATGATATAACATCTTGTGTGTTGTGCAGGTGAAAATTCAATATGACAGAAATAATTTAAATTGACATGAAGACCAGTTCAGCATAGGGACGAGTCAGTAGGTGCAGAGGGCAGATGAGGTCTGGATCACTGGAAGCACAGGAGCAGCATGTGTAGCTCCAACCATCATAAAGCTGAATCCAGCTGGAGCTGCTCCTTCTCTGGACGCCTCAGGAACTACTTTTGAACTGAGAAACCGTGTCTGCTCCCCGAACACTGTCTGGAAGGCTATTCCAAAGCTTTGGAGCTAAATATGAAAAAGCCCCGCCCCCTTTTGTAGATTTTGATATTCTGGGAACTACCAGAAGTCCGGAGTTTTGTGATCTTAAGGCGCGTGGTGGATTGTAGCGTATCAGAAGACTGGTTAGGTATGTGGGAGCTAAACCATTTAAGGCCTTGTATGTAAGTAATACTATTTTGTAATTTATTCTAAACTGAACAGGTAGCCAGTGCAGGGATGATAATATTGCGGTTATATGATCATATTTTCTGGATCTAGTGAGAACCCTGGCAGCTGCATTTTGGATTAACTGAAGCTTGTTTATTGAGGATGCAGGACAACAATTTGAATTTGCTAACCTTTTTTCATTGCAGACATGCCTCCGAGAGTCAGATGATGATGATGATGATGATGAAGAGGACTCGCCTCGGCGAGGGCAGCTGGGATCGAGTGGAGAGAAAAGATACCGAGGTGAATCTGACTGTATGACCAGCTCTGCCGGTTTCACATCTCCGGTGTCAGCAACTCAAATATAGACAAATCATTCCGAACTGCTTTACCCTAATAATAACCAGTAACCAGTCACTACATAGCGGACACTTGTATCTTCATGTCATTTTTCATTGGGACAATCTTGCTGCAGTTTATTAAATCATGCAGATTCGGGTCTTTAGGTGATGTTTTTTGGCATTAGAGGAGTAAACTACAAACTCCAGATCAGCAGTGGGAGGTGGTGTGTGTCTGTTTTCATGCCTTGAAAGTTTAGATTTAGTCATATTTTAGCCATATAAACTTGTCATTAAATATGAATATAAATGAAATAAGTTAAAGTCTATGTATTAAATGCGATCTGACCCAGACTTGTTTCTGAACCTGGTTACCAGGTGGGTTCCAGACCACATGGCCTGGCATCGCTTCGACTGTGACAGTGAGTTCTGGGTTGCTAAGAGACGCCGTCACTGCAGGTAAGAACTTTTCATTCAGAATGAACTACAAGACTGAGTCAGGGAACGGTTTAATGACTGAATGGAGTCTAAAACGGAGGAAGAGGTGAAGGATTTTTAATCACACAGAGGAGCTGAACTCATAAATCTCTTTCTCTCTCTTTGACAGAGAAAGCCTGATTTCACAAAGTCCACCAGGGGGCGCTGTGGCTACAGTGTCTGTGGTGCAAAAAGATGTTTCATCTCCACAAGCACAAGTCACATTGTATCCAGAACTCTGGAGGAGGAGACGGAGGAACACAATTGATTTGATATGTAGTGTATCTTGTTTCTTCACATAATGGGGGCAGAAACCAGTGCGTATGAGGATGGAGGCTAAAAGATGCAGCATCACTGCTGTACTGTTCCTCCTTGTTGGAGTTCTGTTCTTGACGTGCTCTTGTGTATTCAGGGGAATCCTTATCATCAGCATTGATTTAACTACAGATTAACATGTACAGGTGGGTGAAGTATTTTAAGGAGTGGTTTCTGCTACCAGTTCTGTTTAAACTTCCTGTGCCTCAAAAAAACTAAAAGGAAACTTTAAATGAATAAAATAGTCAGACCAATTACATATAAACATTGCAAATCATTTGTATTCTTTTTTTTTAATGTAAAATTATGTCTTTAAAAATGAAAAACAATACAATTTACTAACTTTTTCTCCTTTTTCTTCTTGCCTTTGGCATGTTAAACAGTTCTGAAGCAGCGAGTTCACAGAGCAGTGAATTGTTCAGACCCGAGGAAAGTTTAATTTTGTGTGTCGTTGAACTGAAACATGCAGAACAGCATTACGCAAATCCTAAAAAAATATGTTCAAATATATATTTATTATACATTATTTATTTTCATTAAATGTTTCCTTCTCTTGTCGACTGCACCATGTCACTTCTCATTAATGACTAAACCTGTATAACGGTACGAATACTTAGCAAGTGAGTGTTTCTGAGGTTCTGCCATGAAATAATGATCTACGTCTTTTTTTTTTCCCGAATGGAAAATGATGACGGATTTAGAAAATAAAATAAAAACCAAACCCACTGTAATTATATATATATATATAGTTATCTGTACCTGTAGTGGCTGGAATTTGTCACTTAGTAAATGTGGTAAAGAATTGCACTGTTCAAGTCTAATCCCATGGGGCAAATAAAAATAATGTCTGTGGGATCTGCCTTCTTTTTAATTCATTTTCTTTTCCTGTTAAAGAAAAAATTAACCAACGACAAAACTTTACGTAGCTTTGAAGTGTTTAATTGTTTTCTCTACACGGATCAGCCACAACATTTAAAAGTATTAACATTAAAACCATGGAGGAACACACACACGGAGCTTCTTGGTGTGTGCTGTAGCAGTGGATCCTTACTGTGCTGTGGGTTGTGAGGTGGAGCCTCCGTCAGGCAGAATATTTTGTCCAGTGCATTTGGTGGATCCTCAATCAGACTGGGATCTGGAGAATTTGGGGGCCGAGTCAACGTCCTTGAACACTTTTGTCTGCTGAGCCCCAAGTCGTGATTCACTGCGCGTTTCTATACATCTTATACCCTTTTATATCGCACATTCTGTCTCATTTATACATTTTATATATTTATATTTTAATAGCATTTTATTGTAACTGTAAATCTGTAGATTTTAACATTTATATACATTCTTTTTAGTGCATTTTGTTTGCGCTGACTCTGCATAGGTGAGAGAGGGGTACAAGTCCTGGGACAACTGCTGATGAAAAAGCAAATATGCCAAAGTATTAGCCGTTAATGAATCACTAACATCAACTACAGTATACTTATCCAATGTTCAACAAATGGCCAAAAGGGACTAGTTTTATTTAGACAATAGAACAAAAAAAACAAAAGGAAAACCTGTTGCTAAAAATGCAGAAAATGTCAGGCCTAAAAGAAATGTATTAGATCTCTTTTATGCACTAAAAGATAAGTGGTACAGATGAAGCTTTACGTTAGGTTTTGGAGTGTGTCTTCAACAGAGATGAGCATAATAGTGAGGTCAGGCACTAATGATTTGTGAGGGGACCTGAGGTGCAGTCAGCGTTCCAGATCATCCTAAAGGTGTCCAGTGGAGACTAGGGCTTTGTACAGGACACTCCGGTCTTCTGCTCCGGTCTTCTGCTCCAGCCTTGACAGACCATGTCTGCATGGAGCTCACTTTGTGGACAGGTGCGATGACAAGCTGCAATCAGTTTGGGCCTCTTAGTTCCACTGAAGGGAAATTGTAAATCTACAGCTATACAAAGCTACTCGTATACAAAAGTGTGCTTCTACATTTGGGGCAACAGTCTGGGGTCTGTATGTGTAATAGTCAGGTGTCCACAATGAGCTTGATGAGTTTTATAATCAGCTTTTACAGACCAAAATGTTGACATCAAGATGTAAGCTGTGTGTGAGGATCTGCAGGAAAAGAGGTTCTTCCTGAGAGAACCCTACAGAATGCAGTGCCGAGCATCGTTGTAACTAAAACTAGAATTGTGCCGTAGTCAGAAGCGACAACTTCAGGCCCTTTGTTGTCAATGTTTAGGTATTTTATAGAATGGATTACACTAAAGAAAATATAACTCATTGCTTGTTATTAGTTTTACATCCATTGAGCCTTTTATTATTAGGGCCAAAGCACTATGACATCAGCAAATGGAATCACTGTTCATATTTACAACATGAATATGACGTCATCGCCATTGCTCTGATGATGCTGTTTAAATAGTGCTGATGTCATAATGTGCCAAGGCCAAATTGTTCTTCTAAGGATTAAAAAAAAAAAACATTTTTTTCTTTTCATTCATTCATTCATTTTCTATACCGCTTAATCCTGTGTTCAGGGTCGCGGGGGACCTGGAGCCTATCCCAGGAGACTTCGGGCACTAGGCGGGGTACACCCTGGACAGCGTGCCAATCCATCGCAGGGCTTTCTTTGTCAATTATCCAGGCCCTTTTGGAGATCTTCTCCTGCTCACACACTGCTGCCGTTAGGACGCCTGCGAGTTTGGGCCCCGAGTGTGACTTGTATACTTTGATGCATAGCTACTGTACTTACACATAAACAAGTCAAACTCGGTACACTTCTAGAGCTCATTGAGCCGAATAGTTTTCACTATGAAGGTCATTGGCTCAATCCAACAGGAGGACAGATATATTGGGTCATTTGCAAAACAATGGAGACACATTACACACACACACACACACACACACACAAATTATTTATTCTACACAAGCGATGACTGGCCCAAGCACCCGCACCATCACGATCGCCACCAAATGTATAAATGTCTTTATTAATTACGATGATTAAATACAGAGGTCGAAATAATAGCAGTGTGTTGAAAAAAGTGAAGTCCAGCTATCAGCAAGACATGTGCTGAAGAGGTTAGAGTTCACCAAAGAACACACTGACTGGCCTAAAGGGAAATGGTGCGAAAGCAGATTGTTGTTTTTGGGTCTAGAGGCCGCAGACAGTTTGTCATGTGACCCCCGAACACTGAATACAAGCCACAGAACAGTGTGAAGACGGTGAAGCATGGAGACACAAGCATCATGATATGGAGATGTAGCTTCTCGTACTGTGGTGTCGGGTCTATTTATCACATTTCAGGGATCGTGGATCAATTTGAGTCCATCAGAATACTTAAAGAGGTCGTGTTGCCTCATGCTGAAGAGGAAATGCCCTTGAAATGGGTTTCAACAAGACAACGACCCCAAACACACCAGTAATCCGAGCGGCATCCTGGTTACAGACCAACAAGATTAACGTTATGGAGAGTCCAGTCCGATCCCCAGAACTTAATCCAACAGAACAACTTGTGGCCTGACATTAAAAATACTGTTTCTGAGGCAAAACCAGGAAATGTAGAGGAATTGTGGCGTGTAGTACAACTGTACAGATGTGAAGCAGATCTCAGAAAGCTGATTATACAACGAAATATTAGTTCAGAGACGCACAAGAGAGATTAAACTTCAAGCATTTTGTTTAAACAGTAAATTCATCACTTTATAAAGATGAATAATGACACTGATATTTATTTTGAACAGAATAATATTAGTTTTTCTTCACTTACATTAAACTAATACTACATTTATCACATTTTTCTTCATGTTGTGAGTCAGAATGTACAGGCGGTCCAATGTGTTTATGTGGTTTAAATTAAACGTTATTATATGGATCTGGAGATTTACTCACTTTATTCAACACACTGCTATTATTTTAATCACAACTGTAATTAACTTGATCTTTCACAGGAATATGAACATATGGAGGGAATATTACAGATGTTAATAGAACATGTGGAGGGAATATTACAGATGTTAATAGGACATATGGAGGGAATATTACAGATGTTAATAGAACATGTGGAGGGAATATTACAGATGTTAATAGAACATATGGAGGGAATATTACAGATGTTAATAGGACATATGGAGGGAATATTACAGATGTTAATAGAACATATGGAGGGGAATATTACAGATGTTAATAGAACATATGGAGGGAATATTACAGATGTTAATAGAACATATGGAGGGAATATTACAGATGTTAATAGGACATGTGGAGGGAATATTACAGATGTTAATAGGACATATGGAGGGAATATTACAGATGTTAATAGGACATATGGAGGGAATATTACAGATGTTAATAGAACATATGGAGGGAATATTACAGATGTTAATAGAACATGTGGAGGGAATATTACAGATGTTAATAGAACATGTGGAGGGAATATTACAGATGTTAATAGGACATATGGAGGGAATATTACAGATGTTAATAGAACATATGGAGGGGAATATTACAGATGTTAATAGAACATATGGAGGGAATATTACAGATGTTAATAGAACATATGGAGGGAATATTACAGATGTTAATAGGACATATGGAGGGAATATTACAGATGTTAATAGGACATATGGAGGGAATATTACAGATGTTAATAGAACATGTGGAGGGAATATTACAGATGTTAATAGAACATATGGAGGGAATATTACAGATGTTAATAGAACATATGGAGGGAATATTACAGATATTAATAGAACATATGGAGGGAATATTACAGATGTTAATAGAACATATGGAGGCAATATTACAGATGTTAATAGAACATATGGAGGGAATATTACAGATGTCAATAGGACATATGGAGGGAATATTACAGATGTTAATAGGACATATGGAGGGAATATTACAGATGTTAATAGGACATATGGAGGGAATATTACAGATGTTAATAGAACATGTGGAGGGAATATTACAGATGTTAATAGAACATGTGGAGGGAATATTACAGATGTTAATAGGACATATGGAGGGAATATTACAGATGTTAATAGAACATATGGAGGGAATATTACAGATGTTAATAGGACATATGGAGGGAATATTACAGATGTTAATAGGACATATGGAGGGAATATTACAGATGTTAATAGGACATATGGAGGGAATATTACAGATGTTAATAGAACATGTGGAGGGAATATTACAGATGTTAATAGAACATGTGGAGGGAATATTACAGATGTTAATAGAACATGTGGAGGGAATATTACAGATGTTAATAGAACATATGGAGGGAATATTACAGATGTTAATAGAACATGTGGAGGGAATATTACAGATGTTAATAGGACATATGGAGGGAATATTACAGATGTTAATAGAACATGTGGAGGGAATATTACAGATGTTAATAGAACATATGGAGGGAATATTACAGATGTTAATAGGACATATGGAGGGAATATTACAGATGTTAATAGAACATATGGAGGGGAATATTACAGATGTTAATAGAACATATGGAGGGAATATTACAGATGTTAATAGAACATATGGAGGGAATATTACAGATGTTAATAGGACATGTGGAGGGAATATTACAGATGTTAATAGGACATATGGAGGGAATATTACAGATGTTAATAGGACATATGGAGGGAATATTACAGATGTTAATAGAACATATGGAGGGAATATTACAGATGTTAATAGAACATGTGGAGGGAATATTACAGATGTTAATAGAACATGTGGAGGGAATATTACAGATGTTAATAGGACATATGGAGGGAATATTACAGATGTTAATAGAACATATGGAGGGGAATATTACAGATGTTAATAGAACATATGGAGGGAATATTACAGATGTTAATAGAACATATGGAGGGAATATTACAGATGTTAATAGGACATATGGAGGGAATATTACAGATGTTAATAGGACATATGGAGGGAATATTACAGATGTTAATAGAACATGTGGAGGGAATATTACAGATGTTAATAGAACATATGGAGGGAATATTACAGATGTTAATAGAACATATGGAGGGAATATTACAGATATTAATAGAACATATGGAGGGAATATTACAGATGTTAATAGAACATATGGAGGCAATATTACAGATGTTAATAGAACATATGGAGGGAATATTACAGATGTCAATAGGACATATGGAGGGAATATTACAGATGTTAATAGGACATATGGAGGGAATATTACAGATGTTAATAGGACATATGGAGGGAATATTACAGATGTTAATAGAACATGTGGAGGGAATATTACAGATGTTAATAGAACATGTGGAGGGAATATTACAGATGTTAATAGGACATATGGAGGGAATATTACAGATGTTAATAGAACATATGGAGGGAATATTACAGATGTTAATAGGACATATGGAGGGAATATTACAGATGTTAATAGGACATATGGAGGGAATATTACAGATGTTAATAGGACATATGGAGGGAATATTACAGATGTTAATAGAACATGTGGAGGGAATATTACAGATGTTAATAGAACATGTGGAGGGAATATTACAGATGTTAATAGAACATGTGGAGGGAATATTACAGATGTTAATAGAACATGTGGAGGGAATATTACAGATGTTAATAGAACATATGGAGGGGATATTACAGATGTTAATAGAACATACTGTATGGAGGGAATATTACAGATGTTAATAGAACATATGGAGGGAATATTACAGATGTTAATAGAACATGTGGAGGGAATATTACAGATGTTAATAGAACATATGGAGGGGATATTACAGATGTTAATAGACAGTAAGTCACACTTGTGCACTTTTATAATTATAACCTGTGATTATATATTTATATATTTATCTGGTGGAATTCTCTAGACATTATGACGCGACGTTTATAAACGTTTGATACGTCAGAATGAAAACCCGTTAGTGACGCAGTTGCTGAGGATCCGAGATCCTAGATGAGGCTCGACTATGACGAGTCAGCTTCCCCCTGATCGCTGCTCGAGACCCCAGTGTGTGTCAGTGTGTGTTAGTGTGTGTTAGTGTGTGTTACCTGTCTGGTGAAGATCTCTGGAGTTTATCCAACATGATGAGACTAATTCTGTCATTTCTTCTGGTTTCCGGGTTTAAAACCTGCCTTTGTGCTGATGGTGAGTAACACGAAGGGGGCAGTTTAACTGTTTACCCGGATTCATGTTTTTAACTAGTTTTAACTAATTACCTACAGTAACACACTGGCTTTGTGTTGTGCATATTTAAAGCGTCTAAATGACTAAATGTCCCCACAGTATTTGTCATTGTCACTTCACTCCCTATAAGGTATTTAGCTAAAGATAATAAAATGAGTTCGACTGTTAGCTTTAATGAGTTTAATGAGGAGGGTTTGGTTAGACGATATCCAGCTTTATTTATTATGAGGAAAGTTTCATTTTATTTAGTTTTAACTTGTAGTTCAAACTTGTTTTTAACCTGTTTTTATAAGTTAGTTTGTAATCGGGCAGCTATCTATATACTTCAGTGTGTCAGACAGTTTGGTTTATTTCTTTAAGAAGACACTATTTTATTAATATCGGGGGGCGTTTGTGGCCCACCGGTAGGTTACTGTCCAGTTGCCCCCCGATGCCCAAACTGCAGCAACTTGTGCAGTGCCGGTGTTATGTACTAAAATGCCCCCCTGCCATGGATTGCCCCCCTACATAATCACTATCAAAGATTATAATAGAACAGAAATTCATAGGTTAAAGCTTTACAAATTAAAAATTACAGGAGACAATACAATAAAAGAAGTAATATGAAAATAAATATGGTGTACATGAAAAAATATTAATATTTATATATTTTTCATATACTGTATAAGATGTATACTTTTATATTCTTTATTTTATAATAAATTTAGTTTTGTCTAATTTTTCATCATAAACAATATTTATATATAATTTTTAAATGTTTATTTCGCATTTTTTGCATATTCATGTTCAAAGCCCTGAAAAATAAATGTGCCACAATATAAACATTATACAAGAATTTGTATTAATGGTCTTGACGGCTGTCACGTGCCTAGAGTTTATTATAATTGTAATATCATATTTGATAATAATAAACCTATGAATTTATGTTCTAATATAATCTTTGATAGTGATTACGTACGTAGGGGGGAGGGGCAATGCTGATGTCATAATGTGCGAATGTCCCGCCATCTGCCAGAACAAAGTGACCTTCGCACATTATGACATCAGCACTATTGAAACATCATAATTACCATAGTTGTTATATGTCGCCACTGTGCTGATGTAATAATAGTGCTTGGACCCTAATAATGATCCAGTGCAAAACCAAAATATGTTATGAGTGCTAAAATGTGACTCACCTAAGTAGCTGAAAAAGTGAATTTCCAGATCATATAACACCACGTGTCATAATACTTAATACTTCTTGTCTCACTATCCATGCTCAATGTTCTGTAAATATGCACTTATTTATAGATAAACACTATCAAATAAAATACAAATTTGCTAAATACAATTTCATGGCCTTTTATGTAGTGTCCGTAACTTATTTAAATTCAGATCTTTCAATGCTCTTACTGTAATTGTCATTCAGATTTAACTTGGCCAATTTAGATTTCACGTGAAAAGACATGAACCTGAAAAAGTTTATTGAAAATTATTCTAAAATGCAAAATTGTTAAGATGAGTTTGACAATGGTTACAGACACTACAGATTTTCCCTTTTTAATGTTTTATCAGAAACAAGTATACTGTTATAATAGGTCATATGCTTCTAAAGGCTGAAACCAATTTTAGTATCAATACTAATATATATGAATAATTAGCATTTTAAATGATTATTGTTTGAAGCGAGAGACTATAGTGCTGAAAAATGGCCATTTTTGAGGCACATATAAAATCATCTCTCCAAAAGGGCTGAATTTTAGCTCGAGTCTGGTGGTGGAGCTGCTTGTATTTCCTGCCAGTTCAACTTCACCTACCGAGGTCATAAAGTGTTTATTTCTACAGGTATAATTTTTAAAGGTTCGTTCTGCTGTCCATTGTCCATCCGATACAACTCCGAGATGAAGATCTATGTAGCCCACCTTTTATAAATAGTTTTAAATCCAACTGAAACACCCTCTAGTTGAATGAAACTGGGAAGAATGAATTGAATAATCTTATTATAGTATAAACCTTCCTGCTTGGTGGAACTTGAATTTACAATTTGTGTTTGTAAGATGAAGTGAGACAATAACGTTTGTGCTGATGGCTGAATAAACAGGCAATAATTATATCAGCACGCAGGCGTACGTTCCAGATGATCGTGCTTTATGTAGAAAAAGGCCTGAGGGTATCACAGTAGACCTCGGAAGTGCCATTATAAACTGCTTCTTTGCCACTATGGATACAAAGTCTATTTTGTAAACACACAACTAAGATGGTTTAGCAGGGGCTCAGCAGGTGAGCATGGAAAGACACTTTCCTGAATATCTGAGTGTTTAAACAGAACAGAGGAACGCTTTAATAAGGGCTGGTAGTGTTTTATTTACCGTACTACTCTGATAATCTACGGTCGTAATCTACGGTGTCTTACAGAAGACCTAAAGGGTTAAGGGGCGTCATTCATACAAACATAAAGTTATACAATTTCTGCATGATTTGTAAAGGTGTATACACGGGTAGATGTACAGTAGCCCATGATTAAATGTTCATAAAGTATCATGAAGGTTTATTAAGTACACATGGAGATCAGTTTAAAACATATCTCACACACACACACACACACTTTGGGAATACCACTTAGCCTAACCTGCATGTCTTTGGGAAGAAACCCAGTAAGCAGGGCGACAGTGCTGACCTCTAATCCACTGTGCTGACGCCCATAAATATGAGATGATGCTTTTTTTTATGCAGATCCAGCCTGGTGCTACGACTCCCAGCCGGACGTCATCGCGGATTGCAGAGGTAATAATAAATGATCACAGTGGAAGATTTTTGCCTTCAGTAGTTTTGTACAGTTTTTTTTCAGGTAAATTTTATTCTAATCCTGTTCAAATCTCTGTTGTGTTCAGCCCCAGACAAATGGTGCGTGGTGAATGGGGCATGTGGTGGTGCCAAACAATCTCCCATCAACATAATGACCAGTGGCATTGAAAAGCCGGCCAAACTGACCGAATTAAAATTCACCGGCTATGACGTGCTACAGACCATGAAGATGAAGAACGATAAAAGAACTGGTAATCTTGTAACTTACTGTACACGTCATGTAGCTTATAGTAATATTTACCCAGTGGCACTGCTGAGATTGACAGGTGTGTAGAGGGTCTGAAAGGGAAACTCGGTCAGCTGTGTCACTTCCTCACCCGTATAAGTGTTCTCTGGGTTCTCTAATTTCTCCAGTCCAGGAAGTAACTGCAGTCTTTGATTAAAGACAGGCAATAATATGCAAAGGTCCGAGAGAAGCAGGACTTGTAATCAGAAGTCCTTCTTCAGCACAGTTCATGTAAGGATTGTACAGCACAACACTTTTCTACATCACCTACAGTTCCTTAGAAGGCTAAAAATGTGTCTGTAAACTTTACACTTACAGACGTGTTACACATGTGACAAAGCATAATTAATACACGACATACCATGACGCAGAATCAGTGTGAGCCTCGAGCTTGTTTCCCTTCAACAACACCATCCAAAGGAGTGTTTAGGTCACATGCAGCTGTCTAGGCGTCTAAAATGTCTTTATAACCTTTAGTTTGGACTCTGTGTCTTCAGTGGCCTCCAACTGTTTCTGCACCACGGACCAGTTGTATGTAAGAAAGCATAATAAGATGTATAATATAAATACTACATACTGCACCATGACGCAGAATCAGTGTGAGCCTCGAGCTTGTTTCCATCCCATCTAAGAGTGAGGGGGGAAAGTGACACCCAAAGTGTATTTATTCCCTACGTCGTCTGCTTCGTAATCAGATTTCTGTTGAAAACATCCTGAGATTGATTTTGTGGATATTCTGCTTTGATATTATTATTTATTCTACGTATTTGAAGGCCATATCTGTTCTATAGCGCGGCCTTGGTGCACCTCGGTCAATCACCTGTTGTGATAAACCCCTAACTTCAGTACGATTCTTGGCGTGTGTG
This sequence comes from Channallabes apus, assembly GCA_030522415.1. Taxonomy (NCBI): domain Eukaryota; kingdom Metazoa; phylum Chordata; class Actinopteri; order Siluriformes; family Clariidae; genus Channallabes; species Channallabes apus. The sequence goes on along the minus strand of CM060124.1, from coordinate 32,884,924 downwards.
TTGTTTTTATGCAGCTGTCTTTTTTGTCTTAAAGTCTTATCTGCTGTCTCATCATTTTCCCTTTTTCAAAGAGGATCTCTAGAGACATTTGTCTTTTAGCTAGCGTTAGCTTGTAACATTAGATTCATTTCATCAGCCATCAAAAACCGAGATGTCATCTGTTTCTCTCTGATTATTTTTCTAAATAACACACTCTGCAGACTCCTAAAGTCAATCAAATGGAAATGAAAGTAAAAGATATATTTGTAATTGTTTCTGTGTGCCAGTACCTGATGATCGTGGCTCAGTTGGGCTCCACAGCTCATTGGCTGGAGGCCACTGTTCTGTTTCAGAATTCCTTCCTTCCTCTATCACTTTCACTACATTACACAGTGTTTGTTCCCTTTAAGGAAGTGCCGATCTATTTTAACACCTTCATTATTTCATTGCAGTTTCACTGGAAATCGCTCCTGATGACCGTAAGGCCACATTGACCTGGGAACAGATTCCACACAAGTACACGGCTGTGAGGATCGATTTCCACTGGAGCAGCGACGACAGTGATACCAAACTAGGGTCTGAACACACCATTGATGGTACACGGTATCAAATGGAGGTACAGTCACGATTCCTTTTGGCACACTGACAGTCATAATAAACCTGATTATCTGATAAACTGCTATATGTAGATGTTTGTTGATCAAGTGGAATGCAGTGTGTATTGATGTGAATCGACATTTCCCATGAGAAATGCAGTGAGATCCCAGGTTTTGAAAGTGTGTGATGTGGGTTTAATGACTATCTAAGATTATATCTGGTGTCTTGTTCACTATTTAAGATGAACACACAATACGTGCACGTTGTACTGGTAGCGAATAGCCGACTGTAGTGAGTATAAAGTATTAGAATTAGATTTGTTGACATGTGGTCTGTTTTATTTACCCCAGCGTAGCTGCATGTTAGTTCTATATAACGTCGATATCAGAACAGCTCTTCCACAACAGCTGAGCTTCGGGTCCTACAATAATAACTGACTGTTGTGGTTGTTTATAATTACGTCCATGTTTTCATATATTATCACCCCTTTACATGTGGCCCCACACACACATTTAACACACTGTTATTTATTGTCGAGTGGCCACTTGTGCACTTCTGGTTAGATGCTAACTGAATTTCACAGGCGTGTAGTTTACACAATGACAATAAAGTCTAATCTAAACACACACTCACACTACCAGTCAAAAGTTTGGACACCCCTCTAATCTCATGGTCGTTCCTGATATTTATTTCTCTCTACATAGAAAAACAATACTGAAGGCGTGTAAAATAAGCAGTAATCTGCTTTGAAGAGTTTATTGAGACGTGTCCGCTACTTCTGCTCTGTAAAGACTTCATAACCGCTCTAAACTGTCCTCATGTAGACAGTAATCTCATGGTGCTTTATGGGTTCTGCAAATGCATTTGACGATATTGTTCTTGCCAGAACGATTCCAGAACAACTTATTTTCATGTCTTAAAATAGCGACTGACTGTCGTTGTTTTTTTATTATTTAATTCCATAATTCATAGTTTTATGAAATCTCCATTAATGTTATATATGATGTAGGAAATAAATCAGAAAACACATTGAATCAGATGGTGTGTCCAAACTTTTGACTGGGACTGTAGATTTGTAATCTCTCTCTCTTTTTCTCAGATACAAGTCCTGCATTTAAAGGACAAATACACCACGATAGAAGACGCACAGGACGACCCAACTGGAGTGGCAATTTTGGCCATTTTGATTGAGGTTTGCTTTTCATGGTCTGCTGTAATTTTAAGCCGTTTTACTGTAAATTATTTCTTGTTTAAACGTCATTATTTCTATCATATAATAATTAACCATCACACACCCACAGCTGAGCATGTAATGGGGAAACTACATAAATGTCTTAGTGTTGCTTTGGGCCAGAATCAGCGTCCAGAACATTTGACCCGAATACACCTTTCTAGAAATGTCCTGGAGGATTGAACTCCATTAACACAAAGTCTGTAATATATAAATATACAGCAGATCTGATATCTGGACGAATGTGCCTCAGCTAGTTTCACCTTTAGCAAACACTTTTGGTAGCATCAACATGCCTCTGGCAGAACTTTGGTTAAATACCTGATTACTGTTCTTGACAGAATTGGTGGTGTTCAATTACATGTTTAATTTTAATTTGATTTAAATTATTTTTGGAATTTCTTATTCCAGGCGGGGACTGAAGATAACACGGAGTACGCTGATTTGGTTACAGCTTTGGCAGGTGTGGCAGACCCAACAGGTAGGCCTGTTTCAATGTGACACTTGCTTTCCCTAAACTTTGGGTTATATTTATTCATGACGTAACAGTTTGAGCCTCCAGACTGGCCTCTTGTCCTCTACATGTACAATAGTTGTTTTCTGCTATATTTATTGATGAAACAAACATAGAGTTAACTAAAAGACTGTACTAAGTAGTTCTAGGCTGCTAATAGGCAGATTGAGAATAGAAAGATGTGAGTAATTATTCAATAATATCATAGTTAGAATGACATTAAGTAGACGTCACGTTATCGATCCTATGAGGCAGCTTTAATATCTGCGACTTACTGCAGCTACCGAACAAGAACATCATGAATAAAGTGATATATGACCATAAACACACACAGTGCAGAGCCACCTCTAAATGATTAGATTAAAGATTAAAATAAAGAAATTGGAGGAAATGTTTTACTGTGACCGGCTGCAAAGTGCCTAAAGGTCTAATTTAAAGCAGCGACCTCATTTCCCCTCTCGTCTGTTCCAAGCACTCAGCATTCAGCATCAGCAGTAAACTGATCATTGGCCTGATCATCTGTCATCATCTGCACCTGGTTCTCGCTCGTTCACGCCGCAGATGATTTTAAGATTTCAATGTTTCAAAGGTCGCTGTGTGTCTCTGATTGAAGATGTGAGACAACAGCCTGTCCAAAAAGAGGCAAAGAAACGTCCTCCACAAAGCCTGGAGAATTATTCCTCAAGGTCACCTTAATAAAATACAAGAACGCCTGGATATGTGGAAGCAAAATACAGAGAAATGCAGGCTGGCTCAAGACTTTTAGCAAAGTATTGTATACTTCTGTCACTTCAGTAGGAACATCTGTACACATGCTTTAATCCTTTAATCATCATTTAATATCTAAAGCCTCTTGACCTACAGTATATCTGCATGATTTCCTGCAGTAAATGTGCCAGGATACCCGTGTTTTCAATTCCGTTTTATTTCTATAGCGCTTTTATCAACCGTCATTGTCTCAAAGCAGCTTCACAAAAAGGAAAAGAAAATGTACTTTCACTCTCTGTGATATAATTTTACTATTAGACATGAAATCATCTAGTGACAAAAAGTGATGGAGCGTTATGTCTGAGTAACTTATGATACGTTATTTTTTATTCCTTTGTCCAGCCACAGAGCAGTCCGTAACCATCACCCTGAATAAGTTGATCCTTCCTGTGGACATGAAGAACTACTATTACTATGAAGGGTCTGTGACCAAACCTGGCTGTCAGCCAGCGATCTGGATCGTGTTGAAGGATCGTATTAAACTTAGTCAAACCCAAGTGAGTCCAGTCATTTTAACGAGCTGGTTATGTGATGCTGTGTACCTGTAGCCTAAAAGAATTGTCTGTCATTGGAAACTATTTGTATTTCTGTATTTCTGTTGTCTTGTACAGATTGCTGAATTCTACAAAGTGAAGTATGACACAGACAAGACCCTGGTGAAGACCTATAGACCGGTTCAGCCTCTTCATGGGAGACTAGTGTACGATGGGGGTATACCCAGCTCTGGTGCTGCAACCCTAGGGGTCAGCTTCACGTTCATCCTGATGTGTTTGATTGCAGCTCTGGGCTGTTTCCAGCTCGTATAGAGTCACACAGAATCAAACAAAACATGTCAAAATGTCAGAGAACATGAGAAGTCTTGAAAGAACATCTTGACATTGTAAATCTTCAGCTTGGTGCTTTGTGCTGGATAGTGCTGAAGATAGATAACCAAATAAACAAAACAAATAAATAAATAAATATACCCTTTAAATATATAACAGAAATTAAAAACTTAGCAATAATTAATAATTAATAAAACTGAACAAAAGTTTTAAATTACTTTGTACCATTTGTACGTTATCACTTCATAGTGAAACGTTTTGAGTCGTACAGGTGATTTAAAAGAAAAAAAAACTAAAAAACTTGAAAATACATAAAATTCTTGAAATTGTTAAACTTCAGCTCAGTGCTTTTGCTTAAAGATAGATAAATAAATAAACCCTTTAAATATAGGTTTAAAGCTTACAAGAAAATAAATAGATATTAAATACTAGCAGATGAATAAAACATGGCGGCGCGGTGGTGTAGTGGTTAGTCGCCTCGCACCTCCAGGGTCCGGGTTCGATTCCCGTCTCTGTGTGCATGGAGTTTAGGCTAATTGACCATAGTGTGTGTGTGTGTGTGTGTGTGCGCGCTCTGCGATGGATTGGCACGCTGTCCAGGGTGTACCCCGCCTCGTGCCCCGAGTCTATACAGGATAAAGCGGTATAGAAGATGAAAGAAATGAATGAAAGATTAATAAACTAAACAAAAATTTTAAATTACTTTGTACCATTTGTACGTTATCACTTCATAGTGAAACGTTTTGAGTCGTACAGGTGATTTAAAAGAAAAAAAACTTGAAAATACATAAAAATCTTGACATTGTAAATCTTTAGCTTAGTGCTTTTGTTTAAATATAGATACACAAACAGAAATAAATAAATCCTTTAAATATATAACAGAAATTAAAAACTTAGCAGATTAATAAAACTGAACAAAAGTGTTAAATTACTTTGTACCATTTGTACGTTATCACTTCATAGTGAAACGTTTTGAGTCGTACAGGTGATTTAAAAGAAAAAAAAACAAAAAAACTTGAAAATACATAAAATTCTTGAAATTGTTAAACTTCAGCTCAGTGCTTTTGCTTAAAGATGGATAAATAAATAAACCCTTTAAATATAGGTTTAAAGCTTACAAGAAAATAAATAGATATTAAATACTAGCAGATGAATAAAACATGGCGGCGCGGTGGTGTAGTGGTTAGTCGCCTCGCACCTCCAGGGTCCGGGTTCGATTCCCATCTCTGTGTGCATGTGTTCTCCCCGTGCTTGGTGGGTTTCCTCCGGGTTCTCCGGTTTCCTCCCACAGTCCAAAGGCATGCAGATTAGGCTAATTGGCGTTCCCAAATTGCCCATAGTGTGTGTGTGTGTGTGTGTGTGTGCGCGCTCTGCGATGGACTGGCATGCTGTCCAGGGTGTACCCCGCCTCGTGCCCTGAGTCTCCTGGGATAGGCTCCAGGCCCCCGCGACCCTAAATACAGGATAAAGAGGTATAGAAGATGAATGAATGAATGAAAGATTAATAAACTAAACAAAAATTTGTAATTACTTTGTACCATTTGTACGTCATCACTTCATATTGTAAACGTTTTTAGTGGTTACAGGTGATTTAAAAGAAAAAAAAAAAAAAAGTGAAAATACATAAAATTCTTGACATTTTAAATCTTTAGCTTAGTGATTTTGTTTAAAGAAAGATAAACAAACAGAAATAAATCCTTTAAATATGTAATCGATATTAAAAACTTAGCAGATTAATAAAACTGAACAAAAGTGTTAAACTACTCTACCATTTGTAATTTATCACATCATCATTTTCATAGCATCACTTCCAACCTTTTGATTGTTACAAAATAGATAAATACATAATCCTGACATTGTTCATCTTCAGCTTGGTGCTTTGTGTCTATAAAGTGCTTTTGTTTGAAGAGAGATAAATAAATACATACAGAACCATTGAATAATTGTGTTACATGTGTATTTTTCCCCATATTTGTGGAGTTTGAGTTGAGTGACTCGGTACAGAAGCACATGAGTTTACTGTATATTAAAGCTCCAGTAAGAACACATTGACTGACGGCCCGTGTCCATGGCCACAAACCCAGTGGCCCAGTCGGCCCGTGTCGAGTCCTGGAGCCGCGGCTGTGGGAGATTTCGCTAAATCCTACCAAACCAATTGTGATTTTAGATTTAGTCATTTGTGATTTTTAACACCGACTCATAGAAACAATTCACACAATATTTAACAGCTTTGTGATTCCTGCTCTTGTTAAAATAATAAATAATAAAAAGATTTCTCTCCACCTGCCATAATGGAGATATTCTGCAGTCAAACTGTTCACTTATTAAACAACAAAACCAAAAGCAGTGAAAACTCGAGCCGAGTCAGATTTCTGAGTCAGAAACGTTGGACTGGGCAGCACATTGGAGTTTTTACTTGCCTGGTGCGTGGCTAATTTACTTCTTTCTCTATCTGTGTGTAACTAATGCGCAGACGATCAGAATGTGTCTAAACTGAGGAGGACAAGCCTCGTCCTACAGAGATCCTTCTAACACCTCTACCTCACGCAACATAATCTTTACTAATGGGGGAAAAAAAGATAAACGTCTGAAATTAAATATCATAATAGTAAATTCACAATCATGGATAATTACTGTAATTCTACATTTAATCTCTAATTATTCTATGAAATGTTTTAACATATATTGAGATAAAAACACGAAACCTTATTTTTTGTTGGGGGTTTTATTGTTTGTTTTTGCAAATATCATGACACCATTAACCACATCTTAGCATCAATGTTGACCAATTTTTAACCATTAATCAGTTTTTACTGTATTACAGCTTTTTAAATCTTTTTATATTCCTACACATGCGTCACAAAGCCTGCATTACTAACTAAACATTATTTAACTGAAATATTAAAATACTATCCAGGGTCCACTGTTCCATCATTTTTCCACCCCTCACTCACCCACCCAAAGAAATAAGTTCAGAATGAACAGTCTAACGCCCTGGAGAACCCAAGAACCCTTTTCTTCTTCTGAAAATTATGAACCATGCATTGAATGAATGCTACAAGTTCACTGAACACCAAAATATCCACTTTTTCTATTTTAACCCTTCATTTCCCGATGTAGGATTAGGGTCAGATTTGACACATTGGGCTTTAGGTGTATAATTTCAAAGAATCACAATAACAAACTCCGTCAATGCAAACTATTTTAAATTTAGGAAAAATAATCAGTCAAACACTCAGCTACATTTAACAATGTTTTTTTCTTCCTTTATTTGTTACATGTTAGAACTGGATTTAAAATGTACAAACACACTTTGTCCAATGGAAACAAGAACACAAGGCCAAAATCACAACTGATAAAAACTAAAACCCTGGGTCTTATCCAAAAATCTGTTCTGCTGAATTCACACTAGACATTGTGGTAGTCTTTCAATCTATTTCTTTTTTTGTTGATGCAAAGAGCAACTGCACATTTCTCACAAAACATTTCAGTTGTGAGGTCCTTGCACACAGCACACCGACGGCCATTTGCCTCTTTGACAGGCCAATGGGCGATTTGGTCAAAACGAACATCTGCACTCCGATTAACTCGAACATATCTTGGTGGTCTTGGGGCAGATGGGCCAGGACTTGTTGGTCTACCCCGACTTCTTGCTGTTCCAACTTCAACCAAACCCTGGAACTCCCTGTGCCTCGCAGTCGCGCTGGTAAAGAAGCCATGCATTGATCACTGCAACAGACACAACATGCCAGAAAAATATCGTATACACTGAAAAAAGTAATAAGTTGACTTTACTTAGAAAAACCATGGAAACTGATTGCCTCAAAATTCTCAAGCAAATTAGGTCATACTTTGAGTTGATACTACTTACCTCATCTTTGTAGAGTTAACTTGCGTATTTGTAGGGGTTACCATAAAACTTCAGTAGCGGTAACTAAATTTCACAAGTTAAGCTAACTTACAGTTTTAAGTTGAGCTTCATAAGCAGAACTCAAACAAAACAGTTACTATAACATGCCTGCTTGTTCATTTTACTAGAAGAATCTGTGGAAACTGATTGCCTTAAATTTCTCAAGCAAGGTGTACTCAAATGTTCCAAGTACACGCCTAAGAATGTACTGGTGATCTAGGTATGCAAAGACAGATTTGGCACTAGAATGTTTATTTGCTCTATAAAACAAGATTAATACATTATAAATACATACATTACTAAAGGCAAAGAGAGCTGCCAAAAACATAAAAAAAAAACTAAAAAAAAAACACTGCACTTAAAATAAAGGACAATAAAATTCTTCTCTCTATATTTTTTTTAAACATCTTTACAAAGTGGTGAAAAGCAGTGTGCAAACACTGAACAGTTTGTAAATTTAGAAAAACTTTCCTAATACAGTTCTCTTCAAAATTGTCTTCTAATCAAACTCTTTTAAAACATTAAGTTGACTTTTTTTTAAACATCCTTTTAAATAGGAAACTTTTTCCTTTTCAACAACTGGAAAACACTATCAGTGTAGTATTGAACAATTTGCTTCAGAGTTCTCTTAAAGAAAAAAAACTCAACTTAGTATTGAACCCATACTGTAACTAACCATAGAAAAAAAATTGACATCATGGTAATGTGAAGTAATCTATTACTGCATCAAGCGATGTTTTAGTGATTGAATTTTAGGTTTGAGTGACTTATGGCCAAGAGACAAAATCACTCTCTGAATGAAATCAAATGTGCTCCTCAGAGCTGCAGGATACGTTTAGAGCATAAATCAGTCCAAAGAGCAGACACATTGCTTGTGGAAGATTTTCCACCTTATCCACAACCATGGTAGCTTCCAAAATGATAGCTGTTTTTGTGGCATCAAGATGCAGGGAGTAGGGTAGTGTTGCGGTTGCAGAATGCCAATTGTAATGTCGGACATGTCTTCATTGTCGTCACAATCCTAAAAACAGGGCAAATAGCAATAATGACGTCAAAGTAAGCTACAAAACATCTTTAAGAGCAGATACACATTAAAATGTGAAACTAAATTAATAACACCATAATATGTTTAAATATACAGGCCTTTTCAATCAGGACATCAGTGGATACAGGAAAGAATACAGACTTTCAAACCACTGAATGAAAAGATAATAAATCAAAAAGGCCAACTATATAGAGTAAATTAAGACCTATTCTAAAGCCAATCATTTGATATTCAAAAAAATTATAAAAAAATAAAGATTATGGAGAAGAATTGATTGATTTAAAATAAATACATAAATAAATCACCTATAAACGTGAAACAAATATAAATATCAATTTTTCCCGTCTTTCAATCTAATCTGCTTTCTATATTTATTTTACTGTACTTTCTTACCTTTTCTACTTACAATCTCTTGCGTCCGTCCTTTATTCTTCCTACCCGTCTAAATATCCTGTCTATTGTCCTTCTTACTATTAGCAGCAGCAACAGCCTCAAAATCTTCCTTATCTGGGTAAGCTTTGTAACTGTATATTGTCTCAGAGTTTATCAAGAATCTCATGCTTAAGCTCTCCTGAGACTTGTAGATATGTTTGATCTCGCATGTACTGTAGATTTCCCTGATGTAATCTGTATTCAACGTCAACAGGACAAGTAGGGATCTCAAAAGTTTCTGGCCATGCAGTGCGTAGACAATGAAGTGAATGATCATCAGAAGCCACAGATAAAGACTTCAGTGTCAGCTGTGCTAGGGGTTGGTGTTGTCACAAGAGAAACAATCTTCAGTGTGGGCTTATCTGGCAAGTCAGCAATGTCGGTAAGATTCACAAGAGAATTGTTGAAGTCTGGATCTTCATACTGAAGTGTGAACTTGTACTGAAGTCCCAGCTTTTCTTCAAGTTGCTCCATCAGGGAATCAACTGTCTGTGGTTTCAAGGGAAGTACGATTTTTCTGATGTTGTTTTCACAAACTATAACTCGGAGTACAGTCCTTGTCTCCATATTTGATCTCTCTACAAAGGTTAAAGAATCGAGTTAGTTTTCGTAAATTAAAGTGATAGCTTTAATAGAACAAATTTTTTTTTATAAATTGCATCATTCTAAATCAATCCTTTAAAAAATAATTTGAAAAGTTTGACTCATCCTTGTTTAAATGTACTTTAAAAAGTACACAATCATCAATAATTTCATGTAACTTGTGCCATACAGTCCGAGCATTTAAGGCAAATAAATGGGTTTGTTGAGAAATCAACTTCAATATATAATCCATTTCACTGGAACAAACCTTCACACAATAGAATTTAACTGCTGTTCCATTTGATGCATGCAGGATGTAACAATAAAAAAAAAACAAATTGCATTTCAGTTTGTTTCTCAAGAAACCCATTGATAAACTATTCAAACAATTGTACTTGAATGAAATTATATAGTGCTTTTGTGTCCACCTGAAGCTTGAGAAGCAATGTCTGTTTTCCACGACTTTTCTCTCTAATGTATTTAGTCGTTTCCAAACATGAATGAGGGTAAATAACCAGGGCCCGGTTTCTCGAAAGCTTCTTATCTCTAAGTAGTTCTTAAGTCGTACCTTAACCTCTCTCTTAACTTTATGGCGCATTTCTCGAAACGTTCTTACGCTAAGTATCTCTTAGCTAAGTCAGACGTTCGTAAGGTTGGTCTGGACCAACCTTAACTCATACTTAGCGTAGTTTCAGCTCTAGACGCTAGTCGTCGCCACTGAGCAGCAGTCTTTATAAACCAGCGGTGTATGTAAGCACATTATGGCACGTTATCAAAGTCGTATTAATGATGGAATATACTGTAGACCTGTTTAAGTATGGAAACAGGTTGGACTATTGTAATGCCTTACTGTCTGGTTGTTCAGTTAGGTGCATAAACAAGCTTCAGCTAGTCCAAAATGCAGCAGCGAGAGTCCTCACTAGAACCAGAAGATATGAGCACATCACCCCTATCCTATCTTCACTGCATTGGCTCCCTGTGAAATTTCGCATTGATTTTAAAATACTACTCTTGACATATAAAGCATTAAATGGTTTCGCGCCGCAGTATCTGAGCGAACTGCTAGTGTCTTACGATCCGCCACGCCTACTTCGGTCAAAGGATGCAGGCTGCTTATCAGTACCGCGTATTATGAAAACTACAGCTGGGGGCAGAGCTGTTTCTTACAAAGCCCCAAAATTATGGAATAGTCTTCCAAATAGTGTTCGGGACTCAGACACAGTCTCAGTGTTTAAGTCTAGGCTAAAAACCTATTCATTTAACCAAGCATTTTATAAATAGATTAGCCATAAGGTAAAGGAGCAGATCTGGGGGACTCATGGACGTAGAGTATTATGGTGAACTGGTATGTTTAGATGCTGTCTTCCTCAGTCTCATTTGATCACTCAGGTTTGTTGACGGTGAGGTGATTGTTTGCTTTACATCTCAGGGAGCCCTCATGTTTGTGTTTCCTTCTGGCTCCTCCCTTTTAGTTATGCTGTCATAGTTAGTCCTGCCGGAGTCCCTGCTTGCACTCTACAGTAAATATACATTCACATTAGACATTGTGACTGTGACCATACCTAATTGCAATCTCTCCTCCTCTTCTCTTCCTCCCCCTCTTTCTCTTTCCTCTCTCCCCCTGTCTCCCCCTTTCACTCTTTCTCTCTCTCTCTCTGTCGAGCTACACATGTGGTTCCTGAGCTGCCAGTGATCCAGACTCCCACTGCCCTCCGGACCTGTCTGATCCATCCTGGTGCCCGGTTTCTGGTTGGAGGTCTCGTCACATGGATGCCCCGTGTGTCTCTTTAGGATGCGTCTGGTGTCTGGGGATGATTCTATCTACTTAGAAGATGGTTCTGGCCTCGACTGGTGTGGTCAGCTGTTTCTCTGAGGACTTGACAATTCGATAGTTCAGGACTGGAACTTTCTACAAGTCTATCTGAGTCTCGAATAACTACTGGACTCCATTTTACATCAACTATTATAACATCAATTAACATCAACTATTATAGCTGAACCTAACACTTAACACTGTATAAATGCAGATCATTTCCTGCTATCTGTTTCCCCCAGATGAGGATGGGTTCCCTGTCGAGTCTGGTTCCTCTCAAGGTTTCTTCCTATTACCGTCTCAGGGAGTTTTTCCTTGCCACTGTCGCCCTCGGCTTGCTCACCAGGGAATATCTGAACATTTTGATTCATACACATTCACATTCCATACAAACTTAAATAATTCTTTTGATTGTGTAAAGCTGTTTTGAGACTGTCAATTGTTAAAAGCGCTATACAAATAAAACTGAATTGAATTGAATTGAATTAGACACCACACAGGTGAGAGAGGGGTATTAGGCACCACACAGGTGAGAGAGGGGTATTAGACACCGTGATCTGCCTCGAGTGGCCGCCCGACGGTCCGCGAAGATCTGCCAGGTCCGCGAGCTTCCGCATGTTTATTTTTTTTGCGTGGTAAAATGGAAACGTAATAACAGCACCAAAACTCGCGCCGAATCATAATGAACCGCACTTACGGCCCCGCGTAGGTGAGATAGGGGTATTAAACCTCCACTCTGTCATCTCATCGTATTCATTCCATAAGTGCGCTATACAACCCCAACAACTGACACTTCACATTGTTTCTGAAGCTGGTGAAGAGTGTATCAGCTGTTTGTCCATCAACTATGATTGGATACCCGGTTCGTTTCACGGCCACATGTTACATGAAAATATTATATATTATATTATTATATTAATTAATATTAATTTATATATTTGTCTATTATGGCATGTTATTGTTAAGTTAACACATTTCGAAATAAACTCTATTAAAAGAATTTAGTGCAATGTTTAATTTGCATAGAAAGTGCCGTCTTTCTTAACACTGTCATGCAAAAGGAGTGAAAAATCGATTCCTGAGCCACCGATGTCTGCTAATTCAGGACCTTCACTGTAGACAGCGCCGCGTAACGTCGGACGTAAGAGGCAGCGACTTAAGAAGACTCCTAAGAGACAGTTCGAGAAATACACTTAGAAAAGTTATCACTTAACGTAAGATATATCTTAAGAGTCTTCTTAGCGCGCGAATAGTGTGCGTTATCGAGAAACCGGGCCCAGGTTTGTAAACTCCCTTTAAACCTGAACTATCATTCATTCAGCATGTGATATAATGTTTGAGTGTAGCATAGGTCCTGCCCCGAAGTTTATAGGCTGGCAAAGGAAATGGGTCATTCAGACCTGAAAGTTTGGTGATTGACAGTGATAGCACATGACTGCAAAGTTCAAAAGAACGGAGGTGCTCAATGTACCAACATGTCAGATCTTTACATACAAACAGAACATCACTGGTGATGACAAGAATTTTGAAAATCTGTCTGAAATCAGGCAGACCTGAACGAGTACCAACAGATAAAACCATATCTGGATTATACTTGATACCATCAATGCTCACAGATGATGCTGTGAGGACAGTGTTCTGAACTGCATGTGTTTTTCTTAGGAATTCCTGAATGTTGAAATCAAAGTACAAGTCATCTTCTCTGTCTCTATGGATGGCTTGAGAAAGGAGGGGGAGTCAATGTAGTAGGCCAGCAGCCTTTGATGGCGAACTGCTAAAGTTTGTGGAACATTTTTGAAGTTTTTGGTGTCACGGATTACCTGCTTGAAAAATTTGTTCTCCCTCAAATCGCATTGACCACATATCTCTTAGTGGTCCATACATTCTTATGAGTTGTGGATAGTGCTCAATGTAGTGGTGTTTAGGGCGCAATGTGAAATGAGGAAAGACTGTTAAAAGTAAATGTCTGTGTTCTGCAATCTTTTCATCAAGAAAATCAAGAGAATCCTCAGTGAACTTGAATGCCAATGTCATTTCTAAAATATCTTTCAGAAGCAAAACAATTTCCCATGTTTTATCATTTTCAGGGATATCAAGGCCCACCATGAGGGGCAGAAGTCTAACATGTGCCCAATTCTCATGGGCATTACCCCCAATAGTACCTTTTGAGGCAAATGTGCCTGGGATGATCTGAGGCTGATCAACTTTGTCAGAGAATTTGTAAGGAAACTGCTTGATAGCTTGATTCAGGGATTCAAGAGAGATTAATTTCCTTGAGACCAAATCATTAATGCACAAGGACATTTCAATAGGGATGACACCCCCCATAAGGTCGTGCATTATGTCAAGTGGAAAACCACCAACTGTGTGAAAATTAGGGCTGCACGATATATCGAAAAAATATCGTTATCGCGATAATGGAATGCGCGATAACCATATCGCAAGGAGCTGCGATAAATACTTTATTTGCCAAGCATTTGTGTCCAAATTTGACCAATCAGATGGGGCCTTACTATGTTTATACCCGCTTATATCTTTATATATATATATATATATATATATATATATATAATTTATATCTTTATACTTCATTCTGTCGCGAACTAACCCCGGATGATCAGAAGACTTAGCGATTAGCCGTTAGCCGCGATTAGCCGTTAGCCCTTTATAGACGGTAAACCCAAACGCGGAAGCAAGCGAGTCGGCAGGATAACCACGCGAATTAGTTTAAGGACTCTCACAGAAGGGGAGCAATGGAAACACACACATTTAACCCGCGTCCTATAAACACACACTCGAATCAGAAAGTGAACTCAGTGACTAAGCTCTATGCACTAGTTTGTTTACTCCTCTTATACTTCCCGGTTCGCGCCCGCATTACTTCCGGGTCCTAGTGCCGGTCGCGGAGCGAGTGTGTGTGTGTGTGCACGTGTGCGTGTGTGTGTGCATGTGACAAATAGTATTTTTTTTTTTTTATAAAATTTTTGTTTAATAATATTTATTTTTATAAAAAAAAAAACTGGCAAGCCAAAGAGAATATTTAGTTTAAAAGCTGCTCTTGTTGTAAGACACTATTGATGAGTGTTACACGGTTACATGTAAATAAACAGGAATGTTTGAAAGTAATTCATATTGTGTTGGCAGGTTTATAGTAACAGCAAACCAGAAGTCAGAATATCTGCTGAGGGGTTTAAGTCATTCATAGTGTTTTGAAGTCTAAATATTTGCAACTTCCTTGACATATAGTTTCTTTTTAGCCTGAATTAGATTTAATTACATCAGACGAATATCTATTACCTGTTTATTTTAGTATCATCATTACATATAAATAAATAATTAATTTTAAAAATAGGCAATAATAATAAAAAAATGCATTTCTCTAGGGAAATGTTATATCGCAGGAAATATCGTTATCGCAATAAACAACAACAATATCGCATATTTTCCTAATATCGTGCAGCCCTAGTGAAAATGTTCTAAGCTTTCACTTAATACACAGTCCCCTTTCACACCATACTTCTTTACCAAACTCTCATTGTGTAACACTTCAGCCACTTGCCTGTCATGCTCCTGCTTGGTTCTCAGTCCAAATGCTCCAGAACAGACCACCTTCTCCTGGATTTCACTCTTCTTTGCTAAACAGAACCGACATGGGTGCTCAACATTGAAACTCTCCTGTAGTCCTGCGAAAGAATGTGCACCAAGATTATCAGATGAAACAAAAAGCACACTTCCTTTTACTCTGTCTCCTAACTGTTCAATGTATACACCATGCTTTTCAAGAGGTGCCGAACAAGTGAGCGCAATATTTCTGTGTTATCTCATGCTGTTTAACTGCACTAGCTCTGCATAAAATTGCTAGCTGAATTGACTGAAGTGATGAACGATCTTTTGAAGGAAGGTTGGCTAGAACCCAATAGAGAGCAAACATTGTGTTTTTTTCGAGAAGTGCCAAGGGGATTGGCCAGTTCAAATTCATCAACATAAAGACCCAGGACAATTCTGAAGGTCTCAAGTGTTGAAAAAGTTATTTTCTTGATAGTGAGTGCCATCTGTGTAAGTCTTAAATTCATTAACTGATCGATCATTGCAAAGAACCCTATTTAGAATGTCAGCCCGGTTTAGCATTTAATGTTTTTCTGCAACATTTGTAGAACTGGCACATAAGAGACTGACTGTGAATCAATCTTGTATTCAACTGGCATGACAATCAGAAATTCACTCTGAAAATATGATGCTCTTCTGCTTATTGTGGAAAGAGGCTCACCATCTCTGGTCATCGTCAAAATTGGGTTACTGTCTTTTACTGCATTCACTATTTTTCTCACTAATGAATCACAGTCATTCAGTCCATGTTCACTGAGAATTTGCTGAACAGAATGGTAGACAAGGGGCTCTGAAAGAAGTAAAATTTGATTTATTTGTTGAATTATTTCCTGCGCAGCCAAATCTGAAACATGCAAAATCGCCTGCATTTTGAGAAAGAGTGAGGCTAAATTATGCTCCAACTGATGATACAATTCAAAGTTTTCATTCTCGGTATCATTTTCCTCCAAATGTTCATCTACAGGATCAGTGGTCAGAGGCTGTTCTTCTTGCACATTATCTACACTGTGTGTAGCAACATACAAAAGAATGTCAGATTTCAACTGCCTCTGATCAAATGCTCCATGCTCTCTACATTTATGGGAATTAAATGTAGAGTAGACATTGCTCTCAAAATTGCAGTTGTTGTATGGACACTGCACAGTTTCATGATTTTTGAGATGCTGCAGCAAATATAAAAAATAGACTCTGTGCAGGGCTCCTCAAAACTGCAAAGTGGGCAGTGAAATATCAGAAGGATGTTATCACATGGACTGGATTGGCCGCAATGTGCCTGATATGAATGATTTTTTGTTAAGTGCACCCTTAGTGCATTAAATGATTTGAATGAGCACAGACAGTCTGTGTAGAGACATGGAATTGGAGTACTTCTAGTGTAGCTTCCATGTTTTAATCTGTAGTGTTTCAACAGCCGAGCCCAAGCGAAAACAAGCAGAACTTAGGGTGCTTTCACACCTACAGCAACGTGTTTGGTTCGGTTCGTTTGTGTTGATGTGAATGCAATCTCGGTACTTTGGTGCGCACCAGATCAATCGATCCGAGACCTGCCTGAAGGGGTGTGGTCTCGGACCGCTTTATCCGCTCTACTTTGGTACAGTTCGTCTGGTGTGAAAGCAACCAAACCAAATCTGAAGAAATGGTATAGTTTAATCCACTTTGGGTTTAAGAAATACGGGGTTGTGGGTAAAATTCTTTTCACTTCCTGTTGACTTGAAAATTTTCAAGCCACTGACTCGCGATGAAATTAAACCGCGGAGAAACGTGGAGTGCCGAGGAAATGAAGTGCGTCATAGATATATGGTCGGATGAGCATATCCAAAAGCAGCTGTCCACGACACATAAAAACAGCTGCATTTACGCGCTGTTCAGTAAGCAGCTAAGGGAGAAAGGCTATTCTCGGACAGTTGAACAATGCCGTATTAAGACAAAAAAACTTCGGGCGAAGTATATAGAAGTGCGTGATGCACTTAGCAATACGGGAAGTTCTGGAAAAGAGAAAGACAAGTTTCCCTGGTATGACGCTTTGGATGGAATACTCGGGACAAAACCTATCGTTGAGCTGGTGGATGTTGTGGAGAATGACAGCTCAACTCTTTCGCCACTCGACGCTGTGCCTGACCTTACAGACCAACGTGACACTGATGTAGATGGTAAGCAACCTATTTTTTCACTGACACTGTATAAATGATGTTTATATATATTGTGTTTTTGTGCGTGTGTGTGTGTCTGTGTGCGCGCATTTGCGTGTGTGCATGCATGCATGAATAATGAGAGAGAGAGAGAGAGAATATGTTCATAATATGTGGGCAGATACATACATGCGCACACACACACACAATGGGCCCAATCTATTCTTCTATGTTACTTCTTCTATTCTTCTCTTCCATTTCAAACAGTTGAAGATTCAGTTACCAACCGTGATGAGTCAAGTGAGGGTACCCAGAGCATCGAGAGTTTTGATCATGCAGAGACCCCTAAAGAGTTGAAATTACCAATTCCTGGAGCACGTGCTCGAAAGCGAAAGGCAAAGTCGAGCAGAGTTGAAGATGACGACTTACGGCAATACATGATTGACAGCAGAAGGATGATGCAGGAAATACAAACTGCTGAGCAGAGGCGACTGGAAGAAGAGGCTGCTGCATTTGAAAGAATGATGAGGGCTCAGCGGGAGGCAGATGATAGGAGATTTCAGGCTTTACAGGCACAGCAACAAGCCAGCAATCAGATTCTTATGCAACTAATGAGCACTGTGGTAAGTGTTGTTGCACCAGGCCGTTCTCAATCAATGTCACCCTGGACCACACCTCCTCCCACTAGGGCCTGGTCAGTGCCACAGACATATCAACCACAGCCTGCTGCCCAGCCACATGGGGTTCTCATTCTCTCATTATTTAGGGCCTTAAAAAACTAAAGGGATAAAACTCTTGTGAGTTTAAGCACGTTTAAACACTTTTGAGTTTACTTCTGAGGTACCAACTGTTACAGCACATCATGTTCTTGAGGTGCAGTCAAGATCTTTTTGTTAACATGCCTAAACAATGTGATACCCCATTCTCATTAATGTGGAAGTAGCACTATTTACCTTACTTTTTTCTTGAAAGTTGTATTCATGTACAAAAGCAACACATTTGAGAATAAACAATAAATTGCTTTAATTGTTATTTTCCTTTTGTAGAGTATCATTTACAAACATTCAAACAGGTTAGATTTTTAGGAAGGGATATGGCAAATCTAAACACTGTTTATAGCCATACATTGTTTCATTCAACATTCAGAATATGGTGTATCTATTGAATATGCAAAATGAAGTTAAAATGAACAAAATATTAAAGGTCAAAACAGCCCTTAATTCAAATAACATTTCAAAATTGGTGCTATATAAAAATCCCATTCAAACATACAAACATAGTTAACGAAAAAGCCAGTGTTTTTTTTGAACGCATCTGTGAATATACTGTTAAGTCTGTTACCTGACACTGTATATAAATAGCTACATTTTTCTGCCTCCATCTGCTCAAAAGGAGTCTACTTTTACATTTTAGAAAAATAGCTACACAGTGCATCTCTGATGTCTTTCGGCTGCTGTTGACCAGGAACCTGCTCCTGATGTCCCCCACTCTCGGCCTCCTCTACTTCAGTATCTCCCTCAACATATTCCTCATTGTGGTACTCACAATAATTATGTAGCACACAGCAAGCAGACACTGTGCGACTTATGAAAGTTATATGGGTGTCATTTAATTTCAAAAGGCAGCGCCAACGGCCTCTGAGACGGCCAAAGGCACGCTCAACTGTCATACGGGCTTGACTAAGTTTGTGATTGAAATTTAGCTGCTGTGGTGTTATTCTTCCACCTTCTGGGTAAGGTTTCATCAGCCACGGTAGTAAAGGATAGGCTGAATCTCCTAACAAAAGAAGAGGCACATCGACCCCCTCAAATGCTTCACTCCAGTGAGGTAAAAGAGTTCCTGCACTGGCTAGCTCATACAATGATGAGAGGGAGAAAACACGGGCATCATGTACCTTGCCTGGTCGCCCCACATTTATGTCCCAAAATCTCATCCTATGGTCGACCACACCCTGCAAAATAATGGAATAGCTGTTCTGTTGTAGTAATCGGATGAGTTTTTTGATGGAGCTCTAATCGTAATGTGTGTCCCATCAATGGCACCTGCCACTTGAGGAAATCTCCACCGGTCACGAAAACCCTGTACAATTAGGCGTAGCTCTGCTGCTGAGGGATGCTTGAGGTACATAGGCTTCAAAACTGAATTTATAGCGGTTACAACCTCTTGAGTGATGATGCAGCATGTTGATATCCCAACAGCAAAGAGGTGAGAGATTGACCGAAACTCCAGATTGGTGGCCAATCTCCAAATACAAATGGCGACACGGTTCTCTACAGGTACAGTATAGCCTGTCTAAATCTTGTGTTTTGGCGTTTTAGCCATGGCCGGAGAATGTCACAGAGATAATCAAAACTGGATCTGCACATCCGGAAGTTGGATAGCCATTCTTTGTCTGTCCAGGTGTTGTAAATGTGAGACCACCAGCAATCACTCCGTGCATATGCCCATATGCACGGATGCATATGATGGCGCCTGGGAAATGGCTGCCGTCGCGACCCTGGTCGCAAAAAGCATTTCACTGCATTTGACTGTGTATGTGACAAATAAAATTTGAATTTGAATTTGAATTTGATGCTCCTATAGAACAGAAAAAATATTGGGAATCTGTTATGTTTTGATAATCATTAACTTTGATAATAATTTAAGTAAAAAGTCATAGACTACCTGATTGATAAAGGAATCATTGGTACAGTTATAGACTTTATCTCACCAAATATTATTTCTCAAAACATTGTTATAGTAACCTAGGTAATGTCATGCAATGTCACTATGCAATTTGGTATAAATCTGTAAAAAAAATCTGTATAGATAATATAGACAATATCACGTTTGAATGTGTATCATGACAAGACTTACCATTTGTATGACAATTTCATAACTAGCCTATGCCTCTCTGTATTCACATTAAAGATGAAAAAATGTGTGGCTGGGCTGTTTTGATCGGCCAACGGATTACCTGATGGATCTGCAGGAAGATCGCCGGTGTTCCGGGAAATTCAGTTTCCCTATGTGTCCCCGGTCGCGCGCAGATTCAAATCATGACGTCACTCGCTACCTAACGCTGAGAAGGCGAACGAGGATTTTAACAGTTTTTCTCTCATTTTAAAGTGTTTTTACGAACTTTTTGAATTAAACAACAACCCTATGCAAAATAATCGAGTGTATTTTCACTTTTTTTGTATATTTGAAGATAATTCAAAGGTTTTGGTTGGGCGAGTCCTGACATCACGACTTATTACACCTACATTAGCTGTGTGATGATGTGATACTGGTTTATTCTAAATATATTTAAGGTTATACTTTGTAATTTATTATAGCATGTAACTCAAGGGTAGAGTGTATACTCGTGATAACCAGGAAACTTTTTTTAACCCACTCAAACATCCAGTTCTATTAAACCACCTGGTTACATATCAAACACACAGGTACAGCAATTATAGGACACCACACTCATCTATCTATCTATCTATCTATCTCTTTCTCAGCACCTGAAAACCATGATATACTGTATGGATATCCATGATAAAACAGACATAATTGGCACAGCACATGTTATAATATAACTTTTAAATTAAATAATGTATCTGAATTGGTTATTTTACTTAAATTTCACAAAGTATGGAAACTTGAAGTTCATTACAAATGAAACTGGGTGAATTGATTTCGAGGAGTCTCTTGTGAAAAATAGTGTTTTTAAAAAATATCATCTCACTGTATTACCTAAGCACACATGTCTCTGAGGCAGTTTCAGACATCCCTGATACTTCCACAGCCAATAGTGAGGGGGAAACAGATTTTCCTGATGCCCAGGAAAATGTTTCCCATCCCATACTTCAATTGAAAGACAGTGCTTTTGAAGCATTATTTTATTGTGTGTGTGTGTGTGTGTGTGTGTGTGTGTGTGTATATATATATATATATATATATATATATACAGTGGTGTGAAAAACTATTTGCCCCCTCCTGATTTCTTATTCTTTTGCATGTTTGTCACACAAAATGTTTCTGATCATCAAACACATTTAACTATTAGTCAAAGATAACACAAGTAAACACAAAATGCAGTTTTTAAATGAGGGGTTTTATTATTTAGGGAGAAAATAAATCCAAACCTACATGGCCCTGTGTGAAAAAGTAATTGCCCCCTGAACCTAATAACTGGTTGGGCCAAGCGTTTGCGATAACTTGCAACGAGTCTTTTACAGCGCTCTGGAGGAATTTTGGCCCACTCATCTTTGCAGAATTGTTGATAATTCAGCTTTATTTGAGGGTTTTCTAGCATGAACCGCCTTTTTAAGGTCATGCCACAACATCTCAATAGGATTCAGGTCAGGACTTTGACTAGGCCACTCCAAAGTCTTCATTTTGTTTTTCTTCAGCCATTCAGAGGTGGATTTGCTGGTGTGTTTTGGGTCATTGTCCTGCTGCTGCACCCAAGATCGCTTCAGCTTGAGTTGACGGACAGATGGCCGGACATTCTCCTTCAGGATTTTTTGGTAGACAGTAGAATTCATGGTTCCATCTATCACAGCAAGCCTTCCAGGTCCTGAAGCAGCAAAACAACCCCAGACCATCACACTACCACCACCATATTTTACTGTTGGTATGATGTTCTATTTCTGAAATGCTGTGTTATTTTTACGCCAGATGTAACGGGACACGCACCTTCCAAAAAGTTCAACTTGTGTCTCGTCGGTCCACAAGGTATTTTCCCAAAAGTCTTGGCAATCATTGAGATGTTTTTTAGCAAAATTGAGACGAGCCTTAATGTTCTTTTTGCTTAAAAGTGGTTTGCGCCTTGGAAATCTGCCATGCAGGCCGTTTTTGCCCAGTCTCTTTCTTATGGTGGAGTCGTGAACACTGGCCTTAATTGAGGCAAGTGAGGCCTGCAGTTCTTTAGATGTTGTCCTGGGGTCTTTTGTGGCCTCTCGGATGAGTCGTCTCTGCGCTCTTGGGGTAATTTTGTCGGCCGGCCACTCCTGGGAAGGTTCACCACTGTTCCATGTTTTTGCCATTTGTGGATAATGGCTCTCACTGTGGTTCGCTGGAGTCCCAAAGCTTTAGAAATGGCTTTATAACCTTTACCAGACTGATAGATCTCAATTACTTTGGTTCTCATTTGTTCCTGAATTTCTTTGGATCTTGGCATGATGTCTAGCTTTTGAGGTGCTTTTGGTCTACTTCTCTGTGTCAGGTAGCTCCTATTTAAGTGATTTCTTGATTGAAACAGGTGTGGCAGTAATCAGGCCTGGGGGTGACTACAGAAATTGAACTCAGGTGTGATAAACCACAGGTAAGTTATTTTTTAACAAGGGGGGGGCAATCACTTTTTCACACAGGGCCACGTAGATTTGGAGTTTTTTTCTCCCTTAATAACGTAAACCTTCATTTAAAAACTGCATTTTGTGTTCAATTATGTTATCTTTGACTAATAGTTAACGGTTTTTGATGAGCAGAAACATTTAAGTGTGACAAACATGCAAAAGAATAAGAAATCAGGAAGGGGGCAAATAGTTTTTCACACCACTGTGTATATATATATATATATATATATATATATATACACACACACACACACTCAGCAAAAAGAGAAACGTCCTCTGACTTTCAGCTGTTTTTACTTTCAGTAAACTTAATGTGTAAATATTTGTATGAACACTAAAAGAGTCGACACCATAAGACATAAAGTAAAAATGTTTCCCAATGTGTCCCTGAATGAAAGGAGCCAGTCAGTAGCAGTCAGTATCTGGTGGCCACCAGCTGCTTGAAGTACTGCAGTGCATCTCCTCCTCATGGACTGGACCAGATTTGTCAGTTCTTGCTGTGAGATGGAGGCAGGGATTAAAGTGAAAAAAAGTCTTCTGACTGAACTTTTTTCAGGCCGAGCCATATTCCTTTAACAAACACTTTATTTAAATAGTCAAGACCAATAGCTTTAGGGGAGATTAAACTGCTTTAATATTGCCAGTTTGCATATTTTAAAAGCTATTTGTAATCTTTGAAAAAAATATACCTTGACAAATAATCAACCATCTACCACATATCTTTTCAGTGCATGTTTTTATTTATCTTATAACACCAAACAATGTTTTGTGAAACTCTTAATAATTAACAGAAAAAAGTAATAGCACCACCATTAAATTCCAAAAAGTGCTTTTTCAGTGCATGTTTTATGTATCTTAAAGAAAACATCTTCGTTTTCAGCTTAGATGACAAATCGGATTTCCAGTAAGCAGCAATGCCATGTGTGCAAGTAGTAGGCATGTGCATTAGACATAGACAATCTTGAAAGTGCACTCTTGTCTTTGACAACTGATTGCATTAAATTAACTAGTGGTTGTGAGACTGTGACCAGTGGCGGTTCTACACTGAAGTGCGCCCTGGGCGAGACTCCCTCCCGGCGTTGGGTTTACCGTCTATAAAGGGCTAACGGCTAATCGCGGCTAACAGCTAATCGTGGCTAACGGCTAATCGCTAAGTCTTCTGATCACCCGAGCTTAGTTCGCGACAGAATGAAGTATAAAGATATAAATAATATATATATATATATATATATATATATATATATATATATATATATATATATATATATATATATATATATAAAGATATAAGCGGGTATAAACATAGTAAGGGCCCATCTGATTGGTCAAATTTGGACACACAAATGCTTGGAAAATAAAGTATTTATCGCAACTCCTTGCGATATGGTTATCGCGCATGCCATTATCGCGATAACGATATTTTTTCGATATATCGTGCAGCCCTAAATGACATCATATGAGATCTGCTCCCCTATTGCATGATTTCTGCTTATGACAGCGAGGCCAGTGAGCCGTTCCTGAGACATGGTGGACCTCAGGTATGTCTTGATTAACCTGAGTTTGGAAAAGCTCCTCTCTGCTTGAGCTACAGTCACTGGCAATGTAAGTGCAATCCTGAGAGCAGTCCAAAAGTTGGGGTAGATCTCAGATAGATCCTTATCGTGCAGAAAAGTGAGAAGCTCAAAGAGGCTCATGGTTTTTGATGGCAGTCATTAGACACTTTATTAATCTAATCTAAGGGAGGAACAATTAGCTCCTTGGTTAATTTCTGCCTCAAATTATATGCTTTGTCACGTAACAGAGTTATAGCAAATGGAAAATTTTAAACTATCTACACATATGTAAATTAAACTGGCTATTTACAGTATACTGTAAATATATTGGCTATAGCCAACATTAACATAATAAACAATGGAAATAAATAACTGTACTTGCTGCAGTCTTGCTGCAAAGCATCATTTTGTGGTTACATTTTGTGGTATTTAATAGAAACCATTAGAATTTCTGTGATGGTTTGTAAATTAGGCTTTTATTGTGTGTGTGTGTGTGTGTGTGTGTGTGTCTGTGTTTTTAACAAGGTAAGCATAGCAAGCATCATAAGTAAGAAGGCTAACAAACCTAAGAGTTAACGTTATACCACTAATTAAGATGATGACATGAATAACTTAATCATACAGAGAGAACATTGTTATATATCTTTATCTTTTATCCGTTTCTCCTCATCTTCTTTACTTTTGTTTCTAAATTGGACCCCTGACAGCTTTGGCCTTTTTCTCTCCATCGCTGTGTTTATACTTTATAATCGACGATTCGACAATCAGCAGATTTCCCCTTAACGCTGTCACTCACGACCAGAAGTCAAGACTAAACCAATTCACCTCCACATCATCATCGCTTTTATTATCTATTTTTATTTGCCATTTCACACAATTAAATACATGAAAAAAGTGCAAATTACTGGTGTGTGTTTATAATATTTTGAATGAAATGTGCGTTATTTGTAAGAAAGTCAGGTAGACATCATTTAGCCCCCTTCTTGTCCGCTTCATTTGGGAGAGGTGAACTGTACTCCCCCCCCCCCCGCCTCATCCGCTCTCCTCTCCGCTGAACCCCCCATCCCCCCCCCCCCCCCCTCCTCTCTGCACCCCCCCCCCCCTCTCCGCTCGCTCAGCTCCTATGCTGCTCAGTCAGGGGCGGCGCGAGCGCAGGTATCACAGATAATAGAAAACCGCTTAGCGGCACAGATTATTATTTTTTACTCCAGGTTCGTGTGCAGCCCCCCACGTGACATAAAAAAACGGCTGCCCACTTCGCCCTACCCTAAAACCGCCACTGACTGTGAGCGACAGGTCATGCTCCGCTATGAAAGAACATAAGCGCACTTTTACATCGCGCACACGGTCGGCCACAGATGTGTGAATCTCCGTTGTGGTTCTTGTGGCAGCAGACAGGGAGCATGTGTACTGTTAGAGCACGAACCGCAGCATTGTGACGAGCTGCTGACTGATGGCGAACTCGCACTTTGTTTTTGTCATTATTGCCATATTGAAGTTTCCTGTGGCATACTGTGCAGAGACACCTACCTGGATGTCTGATTTTTTTTTAGTCCATGAACTAAAAGGCTTGCCATTCTCCCCAATTTCGCTAAGCCAAGCCCATCTCCATTTATTTATTTACACTTTTATCAATCTCCGAAACATCGGAGCCTTCCTGCATTAAGTGTGTCCATGCTATCTTAAATATAGTTATACCTCAGCCTGACATGTAGTTCTTCAAAACTAAACCAAAACCCGGAGTGGATCCATACCGGAGTGATAACAAAACGCTTAGAGTGGAGAGAGGAACGTGCAGTCGCTCCACTCCAGGCTTTGATCACATCCTCCTCAGCAGGCGGAATACACTGTCTTTCCTTAATTTAACACCCATGTAAGCCTATATATACACAGCATTAAAAGTATGAAAAGTGAATTTTAAACATTACGGACAGGCGGAACAGTGTGATTGACGGAAATCCGTCGTAACGACGGAGAACTTTAATCCCTGTGGAGGGATTGTGTGTTCCTGGTGTGACTCGGGCAGTTGTTGTGGCCATCCTGTACCTGTCACGTAGGTGTGATATTCGGATGTACCCATCCTGTGCAGGTGTTGTTACACGTGGTCTTCCACTGCGAGGATGATCAGCTGTCCTTCCTGTCTCCCTGTAGCGCCGTCTTAGGCGTCTCACGGTGCGGACATGGCGATTTATTGCCCTATAGCCACATCAGCAGTCCTCATGTCCCCCTGCAGCATGCCTAATGCACGTTCACGCAGATGAGCAGCGACCCTGGGTGTCTTTCTTTGGGTGTTTTTCACAGTCGGTAGACGAGTCTCTTTAGTGTCCTGCGTTTTTACAACTGTGACCTTAAATGCCTACTTTCTGTAAGCTGTTAAGGTCTTAACGAGCATTCCACAGGTGCATGTTAATTAATTGATTATGGTTAATTGAACATGCATGGAAAACATTGTTTAAACCCTTTACAATGAAGATCTGTAAAGTTATTTGGATTTTTACAACATTATTGTTGAAATACACAGTCCTGAAAAAGGGGCGTTTCTTTTTTTGCTGCGTATATACAAACCGGATTCCAAAAAAGTTGGGACACTAAACAAATTGTGAATAAAAACTGAATGCAATGATGTGGAGATGGCAAATGTCAATATTTTATTCAGAATAGAACATAGATGACAGATCAAAAGTTTAATCCGAGAAAATGTATAATTTTAAAGGAAAAATATGCTGATTCCAAATTTCACGGTGTCAACAAATCCCAAAAAAGTTGGGACAAGTAGCAATAAGAGGCTGGAAAAAGTAAATTTGAGCATAACGTAGAGCTGGAAGACCAATTAACAGTAATTAGGTTAATTGGCAACATGATTGGGTATAAAAAGAGCTTCTCAGAGTGGCAGTGTCTCTCAGAAGCCAAGATGGGTAGAGGATCACCAATTCCCACAATGTTGTGCAGAAAGATAGTGGAGCAATATCAGAAAGGTCTTACCCAGCGAAACATTGCAAAGACTTTGCAGTTATCATCATCAACTGTGCATAATATCATCCGAAGATTCAGAGAATCTGGAACAATCTCTGTGCGTAAGGGTCAAGGGCGTAAAACCATACTGGATGCCCGTGATCAGGAAAATCTGTTTCCCCCTCACTATTGGCTGTGGAAGTATCAGGGATGTCTGAAACTGCCTCAGAGACATGTGTGCTTAGGTCAGTGGTTCTCAAAGTGTGGGGCGCGCCCCACTAGTGGGGAATATAGACATGACAGGTGGGGCGCAATGAACGGGAGGAAATTAGTGGAAAATAACAGGAAAGTACCTATTCTAATTCATGCTTTTCTTTATTGATAATGAAGAGCGTACACTCAAAACTAAACAATCACACACAAATAAATGGATAATTAATACAAGTAAATTTAAAATAACATCAGTTGTGGGCCGGGAGAAAAAGTGGAACCATAGTGGAACAATAACGGTTTAACGTCGGACAAACTTAAGCAGCTGCTCGAATCACAAACCTGCGCGAGCCACTGGGCAGCGCTGCGCGACTCTGACAGAAATAAACCGCGCCGACCATCAAAATACATTTTACCCTGCTGGGATGCGCACGTACAATCCAGGCATGGCAAGGCGGAAACAATATTAAACAGTCCTGACATTTTAAATAAATTGTTTTTAAATAAAACACAGTGAGTCGCGCAGGTTTGTGATTCGAGCGGCGCTGCGCGATCCACCGGGCTGCGCAAATAAACCAGATCATCACTGCGCTATCGAGTCGCGCTGCGCTGTCTTTGCGCAGATATTCGGTTCAATCGGGTGCCACGGTTTCGTCCCACTTTTGATGTGTTTGGCTTCACATACACTTCGACAATGGAAGAAGACGCTGCAGCAGCAGTGAGTTTGCTTACATGTGACGAAACCAACAACGAGGAGATTGTAAAGAGAAAAGCTGCCTCGTCTGTGGTGTGGAATTGGTTTGTGTAGAAGAAAAGTGATACGAATGAGATGAACGTGATTTGGAAGGTACGCAAGTGCACTGTTTTAACAAGTGGTGGAAACACGTCAAACCTTTTCTATCATCTGAAATCCAAACATCCAAACAAATATGGCCAAAGTAAAAAGAATGCGGCAAACCTCAGCAATTCACAGTTTAAATAAAATTACATAAAAAAAACTTATGTAAAACAATTTCTTTGTTTTCATTTTTATTTATGCATTTTCAGATACAAATTGCTATATTGTGATATATATTGAGTTAGAAAATTGCTTCTACCGTGATATTTTGGATTTTGGTTATATCACCCACCACTAATGAAGCCTATGTTGAGCTTGGATTCATGGTGGTGATGGTGGGGGCAGAGGAGAGGCTCGTGTGTGTTTTGTGTCTTAAACCGCTGGCAGCAGACCGCATGAGACCCAACAAATTAGGAAGACACTTAGAGACAACACACTCCAGTCACATTAATAAACCACTGGACGTCTTTGAAAGAAAGCTGGCAGAATACAGACAGCAGGAGAATCGCATGGTAAAATCTGAATCAGTGGACAGCGAAGCACAAATGGCTTCATTCAAAGTTGCATACAGAATTGGCCAGTGCAAAAAAAACTACAAACGATTGCTGAGCAGCTAATAAACATGGGGTCAATTGTGCAAAGATAAGTGACAACGTAAGCCTTGTATAACAATTGCACATGTATTTTATCTGTTTTTAACTTGGTGGTGTTTGATCGTATTGGTTTAGGAATTGATATTTCAATAAACAGTAAACTTGGCCGATTTCGTTATTATTTTGTTGACAAGTGGGGCTTGAAAATTCGCTCACCCCCTTAAGTGGGGAATGACAGAAAAAGTTTGAGAACCACTGGCTTAGGTAATACAGTAAGATGATATTTTTTTTAAAACACTATTTTTCACAAGAGACTCCTCGAAATCAATTCACCCAGTTAACATTTGTAATGAACTTCAAGTTTCCATACTTTGTGAAATTTAAGTAAAATAACCAATTCAGATACATTATTTAATTTAAAAGTTATATTATAACATGTGCTGTGCCAATTATGTCTGTTTTTTTTCTTCCCAAATTATATTTATTAGCATTTAACAAAAGATACAACATAGTACTAATAACATCTTTTAAGCTCACAACACTGACTGAACAATCATGGACACATTCATACACACTTGCACTAAATACTCATACATCTGGACAATTGCACATGTCACCTTTCATGCATATTTGCACAACCACGGACACTTTAATACCATATTTCTATATTTTTGCAATATTTTATTATGCCCTTATGCACAGTTAATTTTACAAATTTTACTAGTTAAAATTATTTCTTTAGTATTTCCTTTTTATTGATTATTTATTTTACGTACAAGATTTTTTTTTTTTTTTAAGGTCACTGGCGGTCGTATACATTTACATTTACATTTAGGCATTTGGCAGACGCTCTTATCCAGAGCGACTTACATTTTTTTTTTTTTTTTTTTATCTCATTATACATCTGAGCAGTTGAGGGTTAAGGGCCTTGCTCAAGGGCCCAACAGTGGCAACTTGGTGGTTGTGGGGTTTGAACCTGGGATCTTCCGAACCGTAGTCCAATGCCTTAACCACTGAGCTACCCCTGGCCCATTTCACTGCATATTATACTGTGTATGATTGTGTATGTGACTAATAAAATTTGAATTTAAATATACAAAAACGTGCCTTTCAAATTTTTACTTTTCAACCCACCCCAAACCCTCCCTCCTCCCACCCTAACCACAAAACTATACAAATAAACAACCAAACTACACACATTTAAAAATAAATAAATAAATAATAATAATAATTAAAAAAAAAAAAAAATCAATCCTCTACTGCACCTTCATGTAATAGATCAATAGTATCAATATAATTTAACTCTGGTTCCCATGTTTTATAAAAAGTTCTTAAGGACCCTTTTAAAGAAAATCTGATTTTTTCCAGCTTTAAACATAAAAGAATTTCTTTTATCCATCTCCCATACGAAGGAGGGGACGCATGTTTCCACTTGAGGAGAATAAGCCTCCTGGCCAATAGTGTGGTGAAAGCAACAATGGCTTGAGTTGTCGAAGATAAATTTGGTTCGAGAGGAATTCCGAATAGAGCTGTTAAAGGATTTGGAGAAATTGACAATCCAAAGGATTTTTCGAAAGTATAAAATATTTTAGACCAGAGCTCTGTCAGTCTTGGACAGGACCAGAACATATGCGTGTGATTTGCAGGAGACTGTCCGCACCTATTGCAAGTGTCATTTCTGTCCTGGTATATTTTGGCTAATCTGGCGTTAGTATAGTGTGCTCTGTGAAGAATCTTGCACTGCATCAGTCTGTGTCGTGCACATATTGAGGAAGAGTTAATTAGATCGAGTGCATGATCCCATTCTGTTTCGCTCATAGAAACCCCAACTTCCTGCTCCCATGCATTCTTCAATGATTCAGTGGAGTAAGAGTTTAACGCGCCAATTGATTCGTATATGACAGAAATTAACCTTTTACTGTGTGGTTTAAGAGCAAGAATGGTGTCCATTTTCGAGTCAGGAGGAAGGTTAGGAAATTGTGGAAACTCATTTTGTACAAAATGTCTGATCTGAAAGAAACGAAAAAGATGTGTTCCGGGAAGATTAAACTTTTCTGACAACTCCGAAAATGACAAGAATATACCTTTATCATACAGGTTTTTGATAGATATAAGACCTCTAGAGGACCAGTCAAGAAAAACTGCATCAGTACATGATGAATTATGTCTGTTTTATCATGGATATCCATACAGTATATCATGGTTTTCAGGTGCTGAGAAAGAGAGAGAGAGAGAGAGAGAGATAGATAGATACACTCTACCCTTGAGTTACATGCTATAATAAATTACAAAGTATAACCTTAAATATATTTAGAATAAACCAGTATCACATCATCACACAGCTAATGTAGGTGTAATAAGTCGTGATGTCAGGACTCGCCCAGCAAACCAGCCTTTTGCAGCGGCTTAAAACATCTGAATTATCTTCAAATATACAACAAAAAGTGAAAATACACTCGATTATTTTGCATAGGGTTGTTGTTTAATTCAAAAAGTTCGTAAAAACACTTTAAAATGAGAGAAAAACTGTTAAAATCCTCGTTCGCCTTCTCAGCGTTAGGTAGCGAGTGACGTCATGATTTGAATCTGCGTGCGGACTACAGGGATTAAAGTTTTAAAGGGAAACGATTTTTCTGACTGGTGCGGACTACAGGGATTAAAGTGAAAAAAAGTCTTCTGACTGAACTTTTTTCAGGCCGAGCCATATTCCTTTAACAAACACTTTATTTAAATAGTCGAGACCAATAGCGTTAGGGGAGATTAAACCGCTTTAATATTGCCTGTTTGCATATTTTAAAAGCTATTTGTAATCTTTGAAAAAAATATACCTTGACAAATAATCAACCATCTACCACATATCTTTTCAGTGCATGTTTTTATTTATCTTATAACACCAAACAATGTTTTGTGAAACTCTTAATAATTAACAGAAAAAAGTAATAGCACCACCATTAAATTCCAAAAAGTGCTTTTTCAGTGCATGTTTTATGTATCTTAAAGAAAACATCTTCGTTTTCAGCTTAGATGACAAATCGGATTTCCAGTAAGCAGCAATGCCATGTGTGCAAGTAGTAGGCATGTGCATTAGACATAGACAATCTTGAAAGTGCACTCTTGTCTTTGACAACTGATTGCATTAAATTAACTAGTGGTTGTGAGACTGTGACCAGTGGCGGTTCTACACTGAAGTGCGCCCTGGGCGAGACTCCCTCCCTCCATAATCGACGATTCGACAATCAGCAGATTTCCCCCAACGCTGTCACTCACGACCAGAAGTCAAGACTAAACCAATTCACCTCCACATCATCATCGCTTTTATTATCTATTTTTATTTGCCATTTCACACAATTAAAGAAATGAAAAAAGTGCAAATTACTGGTGTGTGTTTATAATATTTTTAATGAAATGTGTGTTATTTGTAAGAAAGTCAGGTAGACATCATTTAGCCCCCTTCTAGTCCGCTTCATCTGGGAGAGGTGAACTGTACTCTGCGCCCCCCCCCCCCCCCCCGCCATCCGCTCTCCTCACTGCTCAAACTGCTCTCCTCACTGCTCGTGTGCAGCCCCCCACGTGACATAAAAAAACGGCTGCCCACTTCGCCCTACCCTAAACCCGCCACTGACTGTGAGCGACAGGTCATGCTCCGCTATGAAAGAACATAGACGCACTTTTACATCGCGCACACGGTCGGCCACAGATGTGTGAATCTCCGTTGTGGTTCTTGTCGCAGCAGACAGGGAGCATGTGTACTGTTAGAGCACGAACCGCAGCATTGTGACGAGCTGCTGACTGATGGCGAACTCGCACTTTGTTTTTGTCATTATTGCCATATTGAAGTTTCCTGTGGCATACTGTGCAGAGACACCTACCTGGATGTCTGATTTTTTTAGTCCACGAACTAAAAGGCTTGCCATTCTCCACAATTTCACTAAGCCAAGCCCATCTCCATTTATTTATTTACACTTTTATCAATCTCCGAAACATCGGAGCCTTCCTGCATTAAGTGTGTCCATGCTATCTTAAATATAGTTATACCTCAGCCTGACATGTAGTTCTTCAAAACTAAACCAAAACCCGGAGTGGATCCATACCGGAGTGATAACTAAACGCTTAGAGTGGAGAGAGGAACGTGCAGTCGCTCCACTCCAGGCTTTGATCACATCCTCCTCAGCAGGCTGAATACACTGTCTTTCCTTAATTTAACACCCATGTAAGCCTATATATACACAGCATTAACATTATGAAAAGTGAATTTTAAACATTAAGGACAGGCGGAACAGTGTGATTGACGGAAATCCGTCGTAATGACGGAGAACTTTAATCCCTGGGACTAAAGCAATCGAACTGTAGGTGTGAAAGCAGAACTTACACTTACACATCATGAAATGCATGAATTTAAGCATACACTAAATAAAAAACACTAAAGATGTTACTTGCTTGTTAATTAAGATATCCTCATTCAGGCCGTTCATTTCCATGTGAACGACACGTGCGGATCGAACGTTCTAGAAGGAATGTTCCTGAAGGCCGCACGGGGTTTTACACATCATTAACGATTAACCATGAACTTAAAACAGATTAAAATGGCTTATAAGCTGTTTATAAACTCGTGAATAAAACGAGTGTTCAATAAAAATAGATTTTTGCACCGTAGCTACACTGTAAAAAAATTCTTGCTACTCCAACTAAAAAATTTCTAGTGACCTGTTGCATCTAAAATTTTTAGTTGGCTCAATTTAAGTTGTATAAACTATTTTGTTTTTGCTGTGCTGATTACCTCTAAATGTACACACAAATTGAAATAAAACATTCTGTCAACTAAATGTTCTATGCTGAATAAACATGCCTAGTTAGGCCAACAAGCAGTCTCAAATTGAAATATAATGTTGTGTCAATTAAATGTTCCAAGTTGACTGAAAGGTACATTTTGAATTGGAAATTATGCTTGCATAATTATAAAATTAACATCTTAAAGTTTACTTGAGTAGGTTATTCACTGTGGCCACATTTCAAATAACATGACACATTCCTCTAAATTTGAATATTTTTTTAATGTAAACTTTAAACACCTGTTAAAGACTATCAACATTGATTAAGTGCAATCCAGCTACTCTTTCAACAAATAAACAAATGCTGCATTGTTATAACAAAATATGCAAATAACATTCCAAAATGCAAGAATGAAACTGTGCCCTTAACATTCATGTTACAAAGCTTACTAATATCACACTCAGTCAAAACAGTATACTGGATAAATAGACTTCTGCCTTGTAGAACAAAACATACTGATATTTCTCAGTAAAAACGTGCAGTGGCTTATTTGAAAATAAAATATTTACTTTAACTCAGAAATGGT
This sequence comes from Channallabes apus, assembly GCA_030522415.1. NCBI lineage: Eukaryota > Metazoa > Chordata > Actinopteri > Siluriformes > Clariidae > Channallabes > Channallabes apus. The sequence goes on along the minus strand of CM060124.1, from coordinate 32,850,668 downwards.
TTAAGATAAAAAAAAAAATGTTGTGAAATAATTTTGCCAAGCTCCAAGATTGTTTGCAGATGCAGTAAGCAGTGTTTCCCAGATATTCTCCCTAATACCTGAAATACAAAAAGATAAATATATGAATAACTAATTAAGTAACCGTTTGTAGTTCAAAACCATAAAACAACCATAGTGAAATGTGGCAATAATTAAAAAATCCTAGACAAAAAATGTCCGTTTAGCCATTATAACCGTTTTCAGACACTATAAGGTTAATGAATGATGAAGTGAGAACATTAAGCTTCCTCAGTGCCGCACTAACGCGCCGTCTTTTTCAAATAGCCTTTGAAATTATCAGTCATTAAAATGATTAAAATGTATGTAACGTAAGTAAACTTTAGCGGTTTCATAGATTAACATTAATATCAATGTACATACCATCTGGAAAAAAAAAATGCGTTAGGAGCTGAAACGAGTGCATTGCCAGATAACTACTGTAACACTCCAAATTATATACATAAACACTCGAAAATATAATGTTCTAAAGCTTGCTGCTGGATAATATATATGTTATAAAGCTAAAATTGCTAATTACTTTGCAGGACAGTTAGTTTCCATGAAGTACTCACCATTTCGGGAGGAAATAGCGGGAAGTTCGAATATTCTGAAAGAACGCTTTTGCGCATGCGCAGAGGTCCCTCTTGTTCGTCCAACATAAAATTGTTTGTGTGCAGTTAAATGTTTCATGAACACAGTTATACTCGTTGCCTTGATGAAACTTTCTTAGTTGAGTAATGAAATTTATACAATCATTGAGAAAACATATTTTTCTTTTTTGACACCAGCATTATATTAGCCCAACATATATTTCTTTTTTCCAACAACTATTTTCAGGATTTATTTTTTACAGTGTAGTAAAAGCCATTGGTCGCATTCCACATAAAACTACTTCAATGTGCCTTTTTAGGTGTTTTCCTCTTTCTCATAGCAAATGAAAATTGTATTTAAGTTTTTAATGAGCAATACATTGACACTGGGGTTTATAAACAGCTCATCATGAGTAAACTTACTTCTTGTGCCACCACATCCAGAACACGCGCTGTTCAACCTGCTCAAGTTCTTCCTCATCAACGTCTCTCCAAACACCTGTGTTCCGTCGTACTGCGCATGCGCGAGGCGAAAGCGCGTTTAAGAAATTCGAAGAGTTGTTTCGCGGCTGTGCTGATATTTAACCAAAGGCCAGTAAATACATCAAGCTGTGTTCATACTAATACTGTATGTTAGAGAAGCAGCAGCAGCTGATCAGCAGCTGAACTGGACAATAAGTTTAAATCTTACTGCTTTCACAGTTATTTTATAGCGCAAATGGGGAAAAGACAAAGAACCCATGAACAAATTAATACATTAATAAATAAATACACGCGCACGTGTGTGTGTGTGTGTGTGTGTGTGAGAGCGCGTGGTAAAGGGAAAATAAATGTGTGTCTCTACTCTTTTTACCATGCACACACACGGTTAAAAAAATAAAAAAAATAAATAAAAGGAGCATAAAATGTGTCTCTATGCAAAATAGAGACTTGGCTGAAATAAATGTACATTTTAAAACATAAGCTGGAACATATCCCGTATGTACATAATATTATACACATATAAAAAACATTATAGATACTGTAGATAGATAGATTATTTATAAATTTAATTATTCTTAACTTAGGGTATTTACTATTTACTAACATATATTTGCAACAGTGTAAACATGTCTTCAGTACAACACACTCAACACTTTTAAGTACTATGTACTAAATTTGTTTAGTTTAACCACTGCATCCACCAAAAAGTTCACACTACTAATCTAATCAAGTTAAATCAACAAATTTTCTACAGTTAGTTACATTTACAAGCTTTTCTTAAGTAGATTCAGCAATGACTTTTTACAGTATACCAACGACGGGTCCTGATGGGAAATTTACAGCGTGTAAGATGCGCATCCAGCATATCAACTCCACCCATTGAAGCATTGTATTCCTTGATGATGTTTGGCTGATCAATGTTGGTGTACTCTTTTTTAGACTTGTCCCAGCACCGAGCTTTGCCCAAAGGCTCTGGTAGAGCATACAATGACATCAAACTGACTGCTTTTGTGTCTTGCCATTTCAAACAAACAGTGTTAATAATTAATTAATTAATATAATTAATAATTACACACACCCCACTTTGCAGTTATTTATTTGTAAAAAAATGTTTGGAATCATGTATGATTTTCGTTCCACTTCTCACGTGTACACCACTTTGTATTGGTCTTTCACGTGGAATTCCAATAAAATTGATTCATGTTTGTGGCTGTAATGTGACAAAATGTGGAAAAGTTCAAGGGGGCCCAATACTTTTGCAAGCCACTGTAATAAAAGAACACAAGTGAAGAAGCTGGCAATAGAAGAAGCTTTCTACTCTCTCCATTCAAAGTTAGCAATGTTTGTAATCAACGAAAGAACCTTGGGATTAACAGACTGCTGTTTTTTAGACTCTTTCTTCTCCACCTTGGTCCCGTTATCTGGATTTATCTTGAAAAGGCACCTACAAAGACAGAAAAAACTCAATATAATGCCACAAACAATATGATCAGCAATTCTGTGGATAAGCTATATAATGTTTTATAATAAAGCATTTTTTTATATTATAATTAAAAAACTATTTTGAATAGTGTAATCCATTGAATAATAATAATAATAATAATAATAATAATAAAGAGGTCCAGTAATCTATACAGTGGTCTACACCAAGGAACAATTTATCTGATCTACGTATAAATCTATAGGTTGCATCTGTAGACACCTTTTTTTGCTATAAAAAAAGGAGAGAAGAAAAAGAAATTTTCTAGTGACACTTTCAAGTCTTACCTCTGCATGAACTGCAGAGCTGCACCAAGTTCCGCTGGATAGCTGATGTTGAGGCAGTTGTACATCACAAACATCATTAGAAGGGCCTCATCACAATTTGTGTTATCATCTTTCACAACGATCTGGTCCACTGCGATCATAAAGCGTCCGGCTGTCAGAGGAGAACTCCCTGCAGTACACACAAACAATAAGAGAAAACTAGTTCGTTAAAAGAACACCAACATTGTGATGATGACACTATTAGATTTGCATGTCACTCAGTATAGCACAAGTAATCCAAGTGACTGGTGTGGTTTAACCAAAGTGTTCTAAAGCAATACAATTACTATTAAAATGAAGTTGTTGCAGTTAATAAACTTATGTAGACAATAAAAGATCTGTGCTGAGATTTAGAAACCTTTGTGACACTTTAATGTGGTATTTATTGACACTAATAAGTTGTGATTTGATATTGATAATGATATTTGATATTGATATGAGGTTGATAATAAACAACCTACTTATTATATAAAGTGACCAAATTTGTTCAGAAGCCTTGAATTAATGAATGACGTTGATTAGACTGACGATAGAGCAACTTACTGGTTACCATTAAAAGCTTTAAAGTATCAACATAAAAATCTGTCACCTGTAAACAAATCTGTGCTGTACAAATGGACGAAAGTCATACATGTTTTGAATGACAATTGTGATTACATGGCAATTGTTTCTTACTGCTTGAAAAATGTAGAGTGGAACTAAATTACTATTACTACCACCAGGGTAATAATAATAATAATTAAGCTTTTAGTTTAATATATCTAAGGGTTTACTGGTGTCCCCAACAAGCTCCACACTGTAATAAATAAATAGTACATTTTACGGTAAAAACCGCCAGCTGTGGTTGCCAGAATCCTACTGTAAAAAATACGCTAGCACCGTTATTGCACTGTGAAAAAAAATAAACCGTAAATTTTACGGTAAAAACCGCCAGCTGTGGTTGCCAGATGTTTACCGTAAATTGTTTTACAGATTTCAATTGTTTTTTTTTTTTTACGGTTTATAACTGTCTAATTAACATGTTTATGTTGTTATAAAAACAGTTTATTCCCGCCAGGGTTTACATTGTAACAAATACGGATCATAACCATGTTTTTTACAGCTCAGAACTGTCTAATTTAAAGATTTATGTTGTAATAATAACGGTTTATTTACAGCTCAGTACTCACACACTCTCACCCATCATCTATACAATTTTATCCTGTATACTGGGGGGGGGGGGGGGTGACTAGTACCTGGAGGAAACCCACCAAGCACGGGGAGAACATACAAACTCCATGCACACAGAGACGGGAATCGAACCCGGACCCTGGTGGTGGAAGGCGACAGTACTAACCGCTACACTACCATGCTGGCTACACAATTACTGTCGTTGTTGTTGGACTATTTGTTTTATTATGAATAACCACAGTGACTTCATTCAGCAATTCTGTGAAAGCATCATTTTATCCCACTAGCTGGAGCTAAAAGAGATAGAAGTTACATCGCTAAGCATTCGGATTTTACTGTTAATAAACTATTAAGAGGACTTTTATACTAATTGATGAATACAAACCAAAATCAAATCATCAAAACCCATCAAAAGTTATTCAAGACTCGGACATCAGCACGGCCCCATGTATTCTTTAATAAAGACAGAAAAACAATATTTAAATTCTCAAAATCAAATATAGAAATGTCAGGGTGGACAGTTTATTGGGCAGACACTCCAAGTACGGCGGTGGCGGCGGGTGAAGTGGCGCGTGCTAGCGGCTGTCCTCGCCACAGTCATCAAAGGGTGGAATATTCAATTCAATTCAGTTTTATTTGTATAGCGCTTTTAACAATTGACATTGTCTCAAAACAGCTTTACACAATCAAAAGAATTATTTAAGTTTGTATGGAATGTGAATGTGTATGAATCAAAATGTTCAGATATTCCCTGGTGAGCAAGCCGAGGGCGACAGTGGCAAGGAAAAACTCCCTGAGATGGTAATAGGAAGAAACCTTGAGAGGAACCAGACTCAACAGGGAACCCATCCTCATCTGGGTGAAACAGATAGCAGGAAATGATCTGCATTTATACAGTGTGTTAGGTGGCAGCAGTTCAGCTATAATAATTGATGTTAATTGATGTTAAAATGGAGTCCAGGTAGTTATTGGACACTCGGGTAGACTTGTAGAAAGTTCCAGTCCTGAACTATCGAATTTGTCAAGTCTTCAGAGAAACAGCTGACAACACCAGTCGAGGCCAGAACCGTCTTCATGGTAGAGAGAATCATCCACAGACACCAGGCACATCCTAAAGAGACACACGGGGCATCCATGTGATGAGATCTCCAAGCAGAAGCGGGGCACCAGGATGGGTCAGACAGGTCCGCAGGGCAGAGGGAGTCTGGATCACTGGCAGCTCAGGAATGACAAGAGAGAGAGAGAGAGAGAGAGATAGAGAGAGTGAAAGCGGGAGACAGGGAAGAGTAAGAGGGGGAAAAAGAGAAGAAGAGGAGAGATGGCAGTTAGGTATGGTCACAGTCACATAATGTATAATGTGAATGTACAAACCGGATTCCAAAAAAGTTGGGGCACTAAACAAATTGTTAACAAAAACCGAATGCAACGATGCGGAGACGGCAAATGTCAACACTCCATCCAGAACAGAACACAGATGACAGATCAAAAGCTCAATCCGAGAAAACCCATCATTTTAAAGGAAAAATATGTCATCTAGATGTCACAACATCTAGTCATCTCTTTCAGGGAAGACCCTGCATTTTTCAACAAGATAATGCCAGACCACATTCTGCATCAATCACAACATCATGGCTGCGTAGGAGAAGGATCCGGGTACTGAAATGGCCAGTCTGCAGTCCAGATCTTTCCCCTATAGAGAACATTTGGCGCATCATAAAGAGGAAGGTGCGACAAAGAAGGCCCAAGACGATTGAACAGTTAGAGGCCTGTATTAGACAAGAATGGGAGAGCATTCCTATTTCTAAACTTGAGAAACTGGTCTCCTCGGTCCCCAGACGTCTGTTGAGTGTTGTAAGAAGAAGGGGAGATGCCACACAGTGGGGAAAATGGCCTTGTCACAACTTTTTTGGGATTTGTTGACATGACATTTTGATTCACCATATTTTTCCCTTAAAATGATACATTTTCTCAGTTTAAACCTCTGTTCCGTGATCCATGCTCCATTCTGAATAAAACACTGACACCCGCCATCTCCACATCACCGCACCCAGTTCCCATTCACAACCAGTTCAGTGTCCCAACTTCTCTGGAATCCGGTTTGTATATTTACTGTAGAGTGCAAGCAGGGACTCCGGCAGGACTAACTATGACATCATAACTAAAAGGGAGAGCCAGAAGGAAACACAAACATGAGGGGGAACTGAGATGTAAAGCAAACAATCACCTCACCGTCAACAAACCTGAGTGATCAATGAGAGTGAGGAAGACAGCATCTAAACATACCAGTTCACCATAATACTCTACGTCCATGAGTCCCCCAGATCTGCTCCTTTACCATTCACTAATATGAAGTCCTCGGTTAATGTAAATTAGACGGCTATAAACCGTAGAAAAAAATATTAATATCCGTAAAATATACAGTATAATGAGTTCAGTCCCGTACAAACAATAACGCTGCTCCCGTATTTATTACGGTAAATTTCTGTCAATCACAGCTGCCAGTTTTTACCATAAAATGTTTTAAGTTTATTTTTTACAGAGCAGATATTTTACTGATTTTTAAACTCTATCAACAAAGGTTTAGTAAAATATAAACTGATGCTTCATGATATTAGTAACAAATACCTTCTCTGAGAGTTTCCTCTTTATAAATACAGTAGATCATACATTTTACTGTAATAAACCATATTTTCATATGTTTTTAACTGTTAAATTTAAGGTCTTACTCTGTAAAACTAATTACAGGTTTTCACTGTAAATTCTTCGGTTATCCCAGGTTTTGTGAAATATGGTTTTCTTCTGTAGCATTTATACGGTATTTTACTGTTAGAATTACGAACAGTTTTACAGTGCAGAAGTAATACACTTGGTATAAATTAAAATGCCTTTTGGTTAAGTGAGAGAAAATAAAAATCATACCACAGACAACAATGCAAGGTGTGCTGGGTAGTTGATCAACTTCAGATGGAAGACTTGTCTCATCAACCAAGAGGAACATCTTGGCCTGTACTTCATTAACGTATTTCAGAAGGAGCAACACACATCCAGCAATATCAGCATGTAGATCCTTTGCTTTAGCAATTTCCATGCCTGATGTGATGTCCTTAATTCTGCTCTTCTTCTCATGAGAGATGAGATATGAGATTTACTTGAAATGGCTTCTCCATCAACATCCATAAAGTGAACCATTATCCCACACGTCTCGAACAGACATGGCCACTCGTTCACCAGAACAGGGGTCTCCATTCCACTTATGATGTTGCTTCTCTCAGTGTAGAAAGTTGCCACCATTTCTTTCCAATACTTTGTGTTCTTGCTTGTGTTTTTCTGCATGTTCTTTAATTCCTCTTGTGTACATTTCTGAGTCTCTTCCGTGTCATTAAGTGGCAAGCGCTTTGGTTGCCAGTTTATACAGCCACACGTATCCACTCTTATCTTGGAAGGTGGGTCTTCTCCCTCACTTGTGCTGGATGCCTGTCTTTTCAGGAAAAGAGAGTGTTTTCCCCTTCTCATGTGGTCAACTCTACTCTGCAGCTGCTTGGTGAGGGAGTCATAACCACTACAACTTGATCTTCAATTATATCTCGGAATGGCTGAGGATATGTCGAAACAATCTTCCTGGCAATTTCACTAAGATGTTTCTTCCCTGGTGAAGGGCAGATGGTCAGGAGCTCGGCTACCATCAGCCGAATCAGTTCACGTCTTTCACGTCCTGTTGGTCGCTCCTTGTTTTTGAGCTTTCTGGTCATTTCTGGTGCCATTTTACTCCACGGGACCTCAAAATTGAAGTGCCAGTTGTTTTAAACTGGAGACGGTCTATGAGGGTTTGAGATTTCACTTGACCTTGTGGATGGCGGAGACTTGGAGTTATCTGCACTGTATTCACCTCAAGAGAGAAAATATGTATTTATTAAAAAAATTACAAAAACCCTGAAACATTATCAAGATCACATAATACTTTATGTAGGCTTTAGATATACTTGATGTACCTCTGTTTAATTAATCATTAGAAGAATAATATTTTTTTAAATCAGCCAAAAGTTTTAACTCAAACACACTTGTAGGTGAAGGTCCTCTGCATAGTGTTCGATTCGGCTGAGCTCTGGTAAGTCCATCAGGAATCTCCTCTGCATCCTTCTCACCTGAAGAGACAAAATAGGAATTGCTATCAATCGCTTGCAAAGCTAGAATAATAGAATTATTAACCTCTTATGTTGAGGATATACTGTAATATACTTGCAATTAAATATACTTACATACAGCCAATACATTTTCTAGCTTCAATTGGCCTTAGGACGTTAATAAGATCTGGCTCCTGGACATATTTTCCATCTTCCAGGGTTTCCACACCTAAGGACTGGAGAGGCTCCAACATCAGGTGTTTTGAATTTGAACTTGGCAGCACAGATCCAATGAAGTCAGCAAGCTCAGTGTCTACATCACCCATTCCTAAGAAAAAAGGGGTAAGTGTTCCATCCCTCTTCCCTTAAGTCCAGGGGTGGGAGTGAGAGTAACAAAAGAAATAAAACCTATAACCAAGAAATTAATAAAAACAGTGAAGGATCACTTCAGTCCACTGCCCCAGAAATGCAACAACACTTTCTCTGATAACTAACCAAGAGTTTATTTACAGGTTTTAAAGTATGAGGGCAATAAATGGTTTCAGGAGAGGGCCGAGGCCAACATGAACAACACACACACTAACTGAGGGAGAACTAAATAACCTAACCAGGTAAAATAAGAGAAATAATCTACAACGGCTTTCCTCAACTCCCTTACTAACTGAAAAACAGGAATAAACATGGGTTAAACACAATAAAAGGGCACCGTCTCCCTGCGGCTTCCCATTTAACTATAATAAAAATAACCCAGTTACAATAGCAGTTAGAACCACTAACAAAGAACATGTATATTATAGTAGGTTGGACCAGCTATAGAAAATAACCATACAGCTTCCTCACTGAACAATTATCTGTAATAATAGTTAGACTTGCACCACAAACAACAGTAGTTTTATAGCAGGACCTCAACACAAGTCTGGAGCAGGGGAGAAGTGAGCGTCTCCTCGGGAATACCTGCCCCGTCTGTAGCCACCCTCTGACCGGCATCACCCGCGAGCATTTACCTGCCAAGCAAACAGAGAGAGAGAGAGAGCACAGGGAACACACAGCCACACCCAAAGGGCGGGAAAAACAACACCCCAAATCAATATTAATACACATACACAAACATAGGGGTGTAAGAGTCCTGGGATGAGCACAGCAGAGTATTTAGGGTTACAGAAGCTTGAGTACAAATCTACTGTATACAGGTGAACCTCGAAACATTAGAATATCAACTTATATCAATATACAACTTAAAAGGGGAAACTAATATACGAGATAGACTCATTACACATGCAAAGCAAGATAGTTCAAGCTGTGAACTCTAATAATAATAATAATAATAATAATAATAATAAATGAGCACTAACTAAATGGATGGCAACTTAAGAGAGACGGTCGTCTTTAAAAAAGAAAGAAAAAGTTAAAAAAAAGCACTGGACGTCCCTCCGTCTCCACAGCACAACTTACAAGAGCGGCTGCCTTCAGCATGACGGACAGATGCTGCAGTTCTCCTGTAGTTCATATTTAGTGCTGTATCATTTTTGCTAAATTAAGTCTTTTTCGAACTTTGTTTTATGTTTTGCGATATGAAGGAAATACAACAAAAGTTAAATATAGTTCATAGTGACGGAGAACGGATTGATCCTATTTAAATGCATCCCTATGGAAAAAACTGACTCGGTGTACGACCAAATGGGATTACGAACAGAACTTGTGAATGAATTAAGTTCGCGTATTGAGGTTCCACCGTAATTATAATAATTCTATCATCAAAAATTCATCCAGTTCAAACTGAACTCACAAATGATTAAACATGACGTACGTACAATCACGTCAAAATTTGCTATGACAAAATCCTCTGATGAAAATGAAATATCCCTGAACGTAATTCACTCGATTACAAGCCTGAATCCTGAAGCAGGTCCGAATGTCTGACTTTTCAACCATTATTTCAACATCATTTGAACGATTACGTTTCTCTCGTCTCTTATCTTCTTTCTAGATTTGCAGACCTGCAGCCCCGAACCTGCTGATGTTAATCTGCTGAATTAAAGACCAGAGAATTTACCAGACATTTCATTTGATATTTTCATTATAGTGGTAACCTGTGTGTGTGTGTGTGTGTGTGTGTGTGTGTGTGTGTGTGCCTTTATACAAGATTATTCTCGTTCATCTCCGAATTAGGGAAATCTGTTAAATTAGTACAGATGTCGGTAAGTGTTTTATATTATTTTAGTTACTGTAGAGACATTTAAAATAGATAATATGACGTAATATTGTATCTTTTCATAGAAAAGGTTATCAAGTCAAGTCAAGTTTATTTATAGCACATTTAAAAACAACCAAAGTTGACCAAACACTTTTTTTGTTATTAGTATTTTAATACTACAAATTTTACAAAATTTGCGTCCAAAAGAAGCTTATTATTAAATTTCCAATAACCACGAATTTTTTTTACAACTGTTAGTATTTCCAATTAAAGAGCAAGAGATAAGTTTATGATCTGACAAAGGTGAATAACTGATTGACGTGTCTGAGACAAACTGAACTGCATTATTAGATAAGAGCCAAAAGTCAGTTCGTGACTTCAGTGTAAGAGCATTGTTTGTCCATGTATATTCCTGATCATGAGGATGTAGAAAACACCAAACATCAGTAACCTGAAACTTATCAACAAGCAACTCAAAAACTTTAGATGTACTACTCTTTCTTCAACAATATTTTTATTGATTTTAACAGGGATAAAACAGGGTAAACATGTAATGTTTTAATGCAGGTTTTATAATCCCCTTATAAACCCTATAACACCCACCCCGTCCCTCCCCGACTCCAAGCCAGTTCTACATACATGAGAAAGGCTAAACGCCAGGCATGGAGAGAGAACAAAAACGAAAAAAGAAAAGAATATGGAGCTGGAAGTTTTTTTTGGTTTTATGTGCAAAAAAATAAAAAGGAATAAAAAGGGGAAAGAAAACAAACAAACAAGTAATTAAATAAGAAAGGAATCAAACTATAAATGTATATGAATAAAGTGAAGGAAGCCCCCACACCTGCTGAAATTTAAAGTCTGAATAATGAATTGTGTAGTGAATCTTCTCCAGGGACAGACAGGACATGATATCTCTGAGCCACTGGGCGTGAGTGGGTGACGTGGCATCCTTCCACTTGAATAAAAGAGAACGCCTGGCCAGGAGTGTCGCAAAAGATAACAATCTCTTTTTAGCTGGAGTTAGACTCTTATCTTCCTCTCCAGTGACACCAAAAAGAGCAATCAGAGGGTCTGGTTCAAGATTGCATTTCAATATGAAGGACAGGGTCTTAAAAACATCCCTCCAGAATGTCTCCAAATTCGGGCATGTCCAGTACATATGAATAAGAGACGCCTCTCCACTTTTACATTTATTACAGCGAGGATCAACGTCTGGGTAGAAACGGGAAAGTTTAAGTTTGGAGAAATGAGCCCTGTGTACAACCTTAAACTGTAATAAAGAGTGGGCGGAGCATAAGGAGGTAGAGTTGATAAGTTTAAGAATTGAATTCCAAGTATCATCTGATAGTGACAAATTTAAATCCTTCTCCCAAGCAGTTTTAATTTTACACAGAGGGGTGTGACTCGAAGCCATCAATCCACCATAAATAGTGGATATTAGGCCTTTACGCAGCGGAGACAAACAGAGGAGATTATCTAGAATGTTTGCTGCAGGAGCCTCAGGGAAATTTGGTATTAAAGAGCGAATGAAGTGTCTTACTTGCAGATATCTGAAAAAATGAGAATTGGGTCGGTTAAACCTTTCGGAAAGCTGTTCAAATGATGCAAACTTATGGTCAACGAACAGGTCTTTGCAAAGCTTGATGCCCTTATCGTACCATTCCTGAAACACTGAATAATGTAAAGAAGGTTGGAAGAGATGGTTAGAGACGATAGGACTGGACAGAGAAAAGCCCAGAAGACCGCTGTGCTTTCTGAACTGAGCCCATACTCTCAAGGTATGTCTAACTACTGAGTTATTGATTAATTTAATTGAGGGGATGGGGGACGGGGTGGGGGGGGGGGCAGGGGGGAGAGCAGATCCAAGGAGTGCAGAGACAGAGAGATTTTTGATAGACTTTATCTCCATTTCCACCCAGGCAGGCCGATTAGGTTGGTTATGAAAATATGACCAAAAGATGACAGATGGAATGTTTGCTGCCCAGTAGTAGAAACGAAGATTAGGTAGAGCCATGCCACCGTCTCTTCTAAATCTTTGAAGTAGGGACTTATTCAATCGTGGATGTTTACCTTTCCAAAGGTAAGAAGATATAATTGAGTCTAACGCGCCAAAGTAAGATTTGGGAATAAAAACAGGTACAGACTGAAAGAGATATAAAAATTTAGGGAGAATCCTCATTTTAATGGCATTAATGCGGCCCACCAGGGACATGGACAGTGGTGACCATCGTCCCAAGTCCTTTCTTGTTTGGTTCAACAACCTAATAAAATTTTCTTTAAAGAGGTGTTTATGTTTCCTTGTGATTGTAATACCAAGATAGGTAAACTGATTTTTCACAATGTTGAATGGAAAATTGTGCATACCAGTTGTTACTGCTGTATTATCTAGCAGAAAAAGTTCACTTTTGTACAAATTTAATTTATATCCTGAAAAGTAGCTAAATTCCCTGAGCAATGACAGCACAGGTGGCAGAGAGGAGACTGGGTTTGATAAAAATAGTAGATCATCTGCATAAAGGGAAACTTTATGTTCTTCTCCCTGCCTCCAAATCCCAGATATATTTCTACAGCTACGGAATGCAATTGCTAGTGGCTCAATGGCGAGGTTAAAGAGCAATGGGCTGAGGGGACACCCCTGACGAGTTCCCCGCTGAAGACTGAATGGTTGAGACTGTTGAGCATTTGTCAGAACTGAGGCAGTAGGGCTTGAATACAATAATTTAACCCAAGTGATAAAACTTGGACCAAAATAGAATTTTTCTAAAGCCCTAAATAAATACTCCCATTCCACACGATCAAAAGCCTTTTCAGCATCCAAAGAAAGGACACACTCAGGGGTCTCCTCTGATGGTGTGTACAAGATATCCATAAGGCGTCGAATGTTAAAGTAAGAGTAACGATTTTTAACAAAACCGGTCTGGTCCTCAGATATAATCGAGGGTAGAACACTCTCTAATCTACGAGCCAAGACTTTAGCAAGGATTTTACATCCACATTGAGAAGAGAGATTGGTCTATATGAGGAGCACTCTGTTGGGTCCTTATCCTTCTTTGCTATGAGGGTGATGCGAGCCTCATTAAATGACGCAGGCATCTTACCTTGCTTAAAAGATTCAGATAGAACCAAAGCTAGTTGTGGTGCAAGGTATGAGGAGAATGATTTAAAAAACTCTGCAGGGAACCCGTCAGGACCCGGGGACTTACCAGATTGCAATGAGGAGATAGCTGAACTGATTTCCTCTTGTGATATGGGCTCTTCTAATCTTAATCTAGAGTCAGGGGACAGTGTTGGGATATTTAGTTGAGTCAAGAAATTCTCAACTGAACTATGGTCCTTTGGGAACTCAGAAGTATATAATCGAGAATAAAAGTTCCTGAATGCATCATTAATTTTAGAATGGTCCGTAGTGATGGTATCCTCCATCCTCCATCCGAATTTTTGTAATTTGTTGTTGTGCTCTAAATCCTTTCAACTGATTAGCTAAAAGTTTCCCAGATTTGTCACCATGAATGTAAAATTGGCTCCTACTCTTTAATAATTGACGTTCAATTACATGCGTTGAAATAAGTTCAAACTTAGTTTGCACTTCTACGCGTTTTTTATAGAGATCGGGGTTTTTAAATAGAGCATACTGCTGGTCAATTTCTTTAATTTGGTTGGTCAAATCTTTTCGTTCTTTATATGCCTTCCTTTTCATATTTGCAGTGTATGAAATTATCTGTCCCCTGAGGTAGGCTTTCAGAGCATCCCAAACAACCAAACGTGACACTTCAGGTGTTTCATTTGTGGTGAAGAAAAAAACTATCTGATCTTCCATAAATTTTACAAAATCGTCCTCCATCATAAACGATGAATTAAAGCGCCAATGTTTATTAATTTGAGGGAGATCGGGGAGTTTTATAGACATAACAACTGGAGCGTGATCTGATATCACAATGCTCTGATAAGCACAAGAAGTAACCATTGGGATCAGTTGATTATCTATAAAGAAATAATCAATTCTGGAGAAAGTATGGTGAACATGTGAGAAAAAGGAGTATTCTCTCTTTTTTGGATTAAGGAAGCGCCATATGTCAGAGATACCAAAGCTGCAGAAATAGGACTGAAGTAGCGTAGCGGATTTACTCAGAGGTATAGGATTGGGAGATGACCTGTCAAGTGATGGATCTAAACAGCAGTTAAAGTCTCCCCCTAATATGAGAGAGTATGAGCTCAGATCAGGTAGAAGAGAGAAAAAATGTTCAAAGAAGGAGACATCGTCATAATTAGGGGCATATAGATTAGCCAACACTACATTAGTATTAAATAACTTCCCTGAAACAATGATATAACGACCTTGTATATCCGTAATAACATTATGATGCTCAAAAGAGATGTTTGGGTTAATGAGAATTGAGACACCCCTAGCTTTGGCCTGAAAGGTCGAGTGGTAGTGCTGCCCCCCCCCCCTCCCCAACGTGACATAAGGCGAGAATTATCAGAACTGCGAATGTGAGTTTCTTGTAAAAATGCGATTGCAGTGTTAAGTTGTTTAAGGTGTGAGAGCACCTTCCTTCTCTTCACCGGATGGTTTAAACCCTTAACATTCCAGCTCACAAAGTTTAAAGAACTATTCCTTCTCCCTGAGAGAAAATGCAGGTAGATAAACATGAATAACACTGAGATGCCTAACGTCAGCCTTAAAGTGTAAAACACAGAACAACGTGTTAAAAATACACAGTGTACAAAGAACTAACACAATACTGGCTTTGGAGATCCCCCACCCCTCCCCCACACACCCCTCCCCCACACATTCTATTAGAAATAGAAAAAATAGAAATAGTAAAATAATAATAACCCCTTCACAAGTTTAACACAACACTCTTACCGGGAAAGACGTAAACATGGCCAGACTTTTAGTTAAAAATGGTACTTTCCTGAGAACCGTAGTATTGCGTATTAAAATAATAATAATAATAATAATAATAATACAGTGCACTACGTAGTTTTCGGCAGACTGTCTATGTGTTTCTGCGCCTCTTCTACCGAGCGGAGCCACTTCTTCTGTCCGGTAGAGAGAGTGATCCGGAGCCGCGCTGGATACAGCAGAGAAGGCCGGAGTCCACGGCTGTATAACTCGCTCATCACTCCTCTATACTCGGCTCGCTGGTTTAAAACTTCGGGAGCGTAGTCTTCCACTATGCGGAGCTGCTGACCGCGGTATTCCAGCTTCCCTCTCCGCCGAGCCTCCCGAATCAGAAGGTCTTTCACCTGGTGCTGGTGTACGCGGAGAATGACGGGCCGAGGTCTCTGTCCTGAAGCGGGTTTGGATGCAGGTATTCGGTGGGCTCGGTCAATCTCCGGCGGGGATGGCAGCGTTTCAGTCCCAAACACCTCGCACAGAAACTTGGAGAAGAACTCGGTAGGGAGTCCACCTTCAGAACCTTCCGGGAGACCCAGGACACGCAGATTTTGTCTCCTGCTCCGGCCTTCTAGGTCTACGACTTTTGGCCGTTAATTTGGTGTTACTTTCCCGAAGTCCGGAGCAGATGTTCTCCAACTCCGCCACACGCTGACTCAGGTCGTCTGTAGCGAGTTCTAATGACGGTAAGCGCTGTCCATGGTCCTCTACCTGGGCCTGAATTTGGTCCAGTTTACTCTCTAATAAACTAAGCGAGGATTTAAATTCAGCCGCTAACGCATCACGGTGTTTCTCTAACAGCACTGAGATAGCCTCGACTGTTAGAGGGATCGCAGAGTCGTCCTTTTTCACGACTTTAACACTCCTGGTAGCCATTATTAATGAAAAAATATATAACCGTGGGGTAGAGTACAAAGTTATTGTCAACTAAGGATTTAATTTAACATTTAGAGACGAATAAGGGAGTGAAGAAATTCGAAACTGTCGGAGCACCTAACTAACACATCCTACTCCATGTGGCTGCTAACCGGAAGTCTGATGTACTACTCTTTCGAGGGACTCTATCTAAAGAGTCATTAGGGGCTTCACTGAAGTCACCTCCAATCAATAAATAAGCATCTGTGTACTTTCCTTTTAGATCTAGTAATATCAGGCCAATTTATTGAAACATATATAAATTTAAAGAGTTATTATTATGTCCATAAACATTGCAAATGATACATTTTGTATTGTCTATAGTTAGGATTATTATAAGTAGGGCTGCAACAACTAATCGATAAAATCGATAATTATCGATAATGAAATTTGTTGTCAACGAATGCCGTCATCGATTAGTTGGGCTGCTCACGTTACTGAGGAGCGCGACCACAAGATGCACAAATACACACAGATACACAGTCGCTCGCGCAATGGAGTTTACACAAGCGTCTGCAGGAAAAAGCGCGCGCCCCAAGTCCTCCCAGGTATGGGAGCAATGTACATTAAACACCTCTTATCGAGCGTTTTTCTGCCGGTCGTAGTGACGTGCGTTTGTCCTGCTGTGCGGTTATACGGTGTTAAAAAAAACAAAATGTTGCATGCAGCTTTTTCTTGACGTTCAAATTCCAACGAACACGAGGAAACCACTTCTAGTGCGTTTTCTTCACGTTCAGTTTACACTTCAGAGGACCAGATATATCCCATCATCCTACACGCTGTACAGAGGGAAATGCGGGAAAAAGGCAAAATAAACAGACTGAACACAGTAGCGGCAATTTTTCTCTCCCTACGTCGCCGTATTACGAGAATGTCTAGTATAGCAAAATGGTCTATATTATATATTTTTTATTTTTTTTTTATTGAGACAAAAAAAAGGATAAAATACACACGAGAGGATCGAAATAAACCGTGTAAACCGTGAAAAGGATGTAATACACACTTCAATTAAAAACATCATAATCTAGAAGTCTATTCTTATTATTAAGTTGAATTAATTTAAGAGAATTTAAAATTGAGGTCATTCTTATCTTATATTGTCAAGTCCTCAGAGAAACAGCTGACAACACCAGTCGAGGCCAGAACCATCTTCTAAGTAGATAGAATCATCACCAGATACCAGACGCATCCTAAAGAGACACACGGGGCATCCATGCGACGAGACCTCCAACCAGAAACCGGGCACCAGGATGGATCAGACAGGTCCAGAGGGCAGAGGGAGTCTGGATCACTGGCAGCTCAGGAACCACATGTGTAGCTCGACAGAGAGAGAGAGAGAAAGAGTGAAAGGGGGAGACAGGGGGAGAGAGGAAAGAGAAAGAGGGGGAGGAAGAGAAGAGGAGGAGAGATTGCAGTTAGGTATGGTCACAGTCACAATGTCTAATGTGAATGTATATTTACTGTAGAGTGCAAGCAGGGACTCCGGCAGGACTAACTATGACATCATAACTAAAAGGGAGGAGCCAGAAGGAAACACAAACATGAGGGGGAACTGAGATGTAAAGCAAACAATCACCTCACCGTCAACAAACCTGAGTGATCAAATGAGAGTGAGGAAGACAGCATCTAAACATACCAGTTCACCATAATACTCTACGTCCATGAGTCCCCCAGATCTGCTCCTTTACCTTATGGCAAATCTATTTATAAAATGCTTGGCTAAATAAATAGGTTTTGAGCCTAGACTTAAACACTGAGACTGTGTCTGAGTCCCGAACACTATTTGGAAGACTATTCCATAATTTTGGGGCTTTGTAAGAAAAAGCTCCGCCTCCAGCTGTAGTTTTCATAATACGCGGTACTGACAAGCAGCCTGCATCCTTTGACCGAAGTAGGCGTGGCGGATCGTAAGACACTAGCAGTTCGCTCAGATACTGCGGCGCGAGACCATTTAATGCTTTATATGTCAAGAGTAGTATTTTAAAATCAATGCGAAATTTCACAGGGAGCCAATGCAGTGAAGATAGGATAGGGGTGATGTGCTCATATCTTCTGGTTCTAGTGAGGACTCTCGCTGCTGCATTCTGGACTAGCTGAAGCTTGTTTATGCACCTAACTGAACAACCAGACAGTAAGGCATTACAATAGTCCAACCTAGAAGTGATGAAAGCATGAACTAGTTTTTCTGCATCGTTTAGCGACAATATATTTCTTATTTTGGCGATATTTCTGAGGTGAAAGAATGCTATCCTGGTGATATTATCTACATGAGCTTCAAATGAAAGGCTGGAATCTATAATCACGCCGAGGTCTTTTACTATTGCACTTGATGGAACAGAAAGGCCATCTAAAGTTACGGTGTGATCTAAGATTTTACTTCTAGCTGTATGCGGTCCTATGACTAGAACTTCTGTCTTATCCGGATTAAGCAGAAGGAAGTTAATTAGCATCCAATTTCTTATGTCCTGCACACATTGCTCAACTTTAGTAAGATGGTTTTTCTCATCAGGTTTTGTTGAGACGTATAGCTGTGTGTCGTCAGCATAACAATGAAAACTAATACCATGCTTACGGATTATGTTGCCCAGAGGAAGCATGTAAAGGGAAAAAAGCAGTGGGCCTAAAACTGAACCCTGCGGAACGCCAAACTCCACTAGAGAACATGCAGAATAATCACCATTTAAGTCTACATACTGATAACGATCGGTCAAATAGGATCTGAGCCAGGAGAGGGCTGTACCCTTAATTCCTACTACATTTTCTAATCTGTGAAGAAGAATAGCATGATCAATAGTGTCAAAAGCTGCGCTGAGGTCGAGTAATACAAGCATAGTTACACAACCCTGATCAGAGGCCAATAGGAGGTCATTTACTACTTTAACGAGTGCTGTTTCTGTGCTGTGATGAGGCCTAAATCCTGACTGATACAGTTCATGTATGCCATTTCTATGTAGATATGAGCATAGCTGCTCTGCTACTATCTTTTCCAGAATCTTAGAGATAAAGGGGAGGTTTGATATTGGCCTGTAATTGGACAGCTGACAGGGGTCGAGGTCAGGTTTCTTAATTATTGGTTTGATAACTGCTACTTTAAAAGATTTTGGAACATAACCAATGCTGAGTGAGGAATTAATTATTCTCAACAGCGGTTCTGTTATTACTGGTACTATCTGTTTAAGAAAATGTGTCGGTATAGGATCTAATATACAGGTTGACGAATTTGCAGAAGAGATGAGTGAAATTAGTTCATTCTCTTCAAGAGGAGTAAAGTATTCTAGGTTTGAATCTGACATGGCTAGGTTAACATCTGTATCAATTACATTGTTTGGTTTCAAAGCCTCAATTTTATGCCTGATATTTACAATTTTATTATTAAAAAAGTTCATGAAGTCCTCACTATTGCATGATGTTGTTGTGGAGATTTCTGTAGTGGTCTTATTTCTAGTTAATTTGGCTACGGTATTAAATAAAAATCTAGGATTATTTTTATTTTCTTCTATAAGAGTGGAGAATACGTTGATCTAGCTCAGTGGTTCTCAAACTTTTTCTGTCATTCCCCACTTAAGGGGGTGAGCGAATTTTCAAGCCCCACTTGTCAACAAAATAATAACGAAATCGGCCAAGTTTGCTGTTTATTGAAATATCAATTCCTAAACCAATAAGATCAAACAACACCAAGTTAAAAACAGATAAAATACATGTGCAATTGTTATAAAAGGCTTACGTTGTCACTTATCTTTGCATAATTGACCCCATGTTTATTAGCTGCTCAGCAATCGTTTGTAGTTTTTTTGCACTGGCCAATTCTGTATGTAACTTTGAATGAAGTCATTTGTGCTTTGCTGTCCACTGATTCAGATGTTACCATGTGATTCTCCTGCTGTCTGTATTCTGCCAGCGTTCTTTCAAAGACGTCCAGTGGCTTATTAACGTGACTGGAGTGTGTTGTCTCCAAGTGTCTTCCTAATTTGTTGGGTCTCATGCGGTCTGCTGCCAGCAGTTTAAGACACAAAACACACACGTGTCTCTCCTCTGCCCCCACCATCCCCACCATGAACCCAAGCTCAAGATAGGCTTCATTAGTGGTGGGCGATATAACCAAAATCTTCTAACACAGGAGAAGCAATTTTCTAACTCAATAACACAATATAGCAATTTGTATCTGAAAATGCATAAATAAAAATGAAAA
This sequence comes from Channallabes apus, assembly GCA_030522415.1. Classification (NCBI taxonomy): domain Eukaryota; kingdom Metazoa; phylum Chordata; class Actinopteri; order Siluriformes; family Clariidae; genus Channallabes; species Channallabes apus. The sequence continues at coordinate 32,830,261 of CM060124.1, read as the reverse complement.
CACAAAGAAATTGTTTTACATAATTAAATTTTTTAATGTAATTTTATTTAAACTGTGAATTGCTGAGGTTTGCCGCATTTTTTTACTTTGGCCATATTCGATTTGGATTTCAGATGATAGAAAAGGTTTGACGTGTTTCCGCCACTTGTTAAAACAGTGCACTTGTGTACCTTACAAATCGCGTTCATCTCATTCATATCACTTTTCTTATACCCAAACCAATTCCACACCACAGACGAGGCAGCTTTTTTTCTTTACAATCTCCTCGTTCTTGGTTTTGTCACATGTAAGCAAACTCACTGCTGCTGCACCTGTATATAGTCTTCTTCCATTGTCGAAGTGTATGTGAAGCCAAACGCATCAAAAGTGGGACGAAACCGCGGCACCCGATTGAACCAAATATCTGCGCAAATACAGCGCAGCGCGACTATCTGGATAGCGCAGTGATGATCTGGTTTATTCCCGCAGCCCGGTGGATCGCGCAGCGCCGCTCGAATCACAAACCTGCGCGACCCACTGTGTTTTATTACCGTAGCGCGGTGCTGTGCATACATTATCACTGTGACACACTTGAATGGAGACAAGATAGTGATCTGAGATAATTTCAGACAGTGGAATTGTGAATACATTTCTTATAATTAATCCGAAGAATATTATTAAGTCTAAAGTGTGACCTGCTTTATGAGTGGGTCCTACTACACACTGATTTACACCTACGGAGTCCAGTATGGATATAAATGCTGTTCTCAGAGGGTCTTCTGGATTCTCAAAATGAATGTTAAAATCTCCAGCAATTAACACTTTGTCTACAGAAACGACCAGGTCTGAGATGAAATCCGCAAATTCACTAAGAAATTCAGAATACGGCCCTGGAGGTCTGTAAATTATAATTAGTGGAATCGACTGAGCTGATTTAATATACTTAAATACACTTATGTTACTATAGAGAATTTCAAATGAGTTAAATTTGTGTCGGTGTTTTTGTACGATAGACAGATTATCATTATGAATAACTGCGACGCCTCCTCCTCTACCAGTTAACCGAGGCTGGTGTATGTAGCTGTATCCAGGAGGACTAGCTTCATTTAGAGCTACATACTCGTCCTGTTTAACCCATGTTTCAGTTAAACAGAGTATATCAAACGCCTGATCTGTGATAATTTCATTAACAATAACTGCTTTTGATGCGAGAGATCTAATATTTAACAATCCTATCTTCAGATCAGAGTTGCCGGCTGCGCATTCAGTATGATCGGAGTTTGTGGACTTTATGTTAATTAGATTATTGAAACAGACTTTCTGAGTCTTTCTACATTTTTGCTTAGATCGGGGAACAGACACAGTCTCAATAAGGTGAACCCTGAGTGACGACTCTATGCAGCTAGCAGACGGTTGGTTTAGCCTGTCTGTCTGCTCCCTGGCCTGGGCTCTGGATTGTCACCGATTAACGAGACCTCTACTGAGACTATGAGCTATACTACAGGAAATGAGAGCAGCACCTTCCCGAGTGGGATGGACACCGTCCCGCCCTAACAGGCCAGCTTTGCCCTCAAAGGTCTTCCAATTATCTATGTAGCCCACATTATTTTCGGAGCACCACCTGGACATCCAGCGGTTCAGCGACCATAACCTGCTGTAAGCTATGTCGCCACGTCTCATTGGGATGGGACCAGAGCATATTACTTCATCGGACATCGCCTTCGCTAATTTAAACACCTCTGTAAAGTTACTCTTACTAACCTCTGACTGACGAAGGCGTATATCATTAGCTCCAGCATGTACCACTATCTTAGAGAACCTATGCTGTCCTAGAGCCCTAAGATTACCTGCTATGTCCGGTGCTCTGGCTCCCGGGATACACCTCACCACTGCCGCTGGCGCCCCTAAAGGTCTAGCTAATGTCACGTGTCTCAGTATAGAGTCTCCTATAACCAGAGCTCTTTCAGGTTTCTCAGCGGGTGCAGCACTGAGGAGAGCAAACCTGTTGGACACGTGACGCGCAGAGGAGGTGTGCTCCGGTGGGCTAGCCTTAGCGTTAGCTTTGGCTGAACGAGTATGCCGCCGAGTCGTCACCCACTCGCCCCGCTGTGAGGGCTCTAATGCCGGAGTCGGGGGCTGTTTATCTCCGCCTGTGGCACCCAGACTGTCCGCTACAGGAATAACGCTGCTCTCACACTGTCTAACCCTCTCTAAAGTCTGGATGCGCTCCTCTAATGCTGATATCTTCTCCGTCAGAGTGCTCACTAACACACACCTATCACAAATAAAATTATCACTAATGACGGAGGAAGAATGTCTAAACATCCTGCACTCTACACACTGAACAAGCTGAACGGTAGACATTATAACGCACCTCTGTGTCGGAGTTTTAGTTGTTTGGAGATGAATTCCGTTTGTTGTTCTTAGACGAGGAAACTCGCGCGTTGCGAAACTTTCGCGGCAACAATACGAAAACAGGAAGCTACCAGGAAACATGACAGGAATCCAGACTAGACTAACCCTAGTTATACGCTAAAATGCCCCCCTGCCACTGATTGCCCCCCCCCCCAACATAACCTCTATCAAATATTATATTACAACATAAATTAATAGGTTTATGATTTACAAATTGCACCAAACGAATTTGATTATAAAATAAGCTATATAAAAAAACACATGTAGTATAGGGGGAAAATGTATTAATTATATATCTTTTTCATATACATGCATATTTTTATATTTCTTATTTATAATAAAAATCGCTTCGTGTAATTTTTCATCATAAACAATATTTGTTTAGTGTAAACATTTTTATATTACATGACAAACCCCTGCAAAATAAATGTGCCACAAAATAAACATTATATGAGAATTTGTATTGTGTCTCCTAATTTCCATGTCACGTGCTTAATGGCACGTGCTTAGGGTTAATTATAATAGTAATAATATATTTGATAATAATAATATGAATATTTGATTGTGATGTCCTAATATATTTGACAGAGATTTTGTGGGGGTGCAATCAGTGGCAGGGGGGCATTTTAGCGCATAACACCGGTACGCAGCGTTTCTGAAAGATTTAGCTCCAGCAGGCTGTAACAGGAGAAGATCTAAAAATGTTTTTATTTGTAAAAACTTCTCTGTCCACTCCGGAGCAAGAAAATATGCGATTTGTCATGTTTGTGTGTTTATTTCTTGATAAACAAATGAGATAATCTCGGTTCACCTCCAGTGCTCAAATATCCCCCTCTTGGTCGGCGAGTGCGAGTGACGTCACTCCCCATACAATCCCGCCCCACAGTATAGACCCGCCCCTGACGCTGATTGACAGGTTTCTGTGTAACGTGTTGGAAATACAAATCCCAGAATTAATTCCAGCAATTCTCAGTTGCTTCGCTACAAGATGTGACAGTTTGGGCTGAGAATACTCAAGCTCTAAATATGGTTTCAGATCAGGTAACTCATTGTGACGTGGTATAGAAGAGCTTAATTAAATACATTGTGTGTGTGTGTGTGTGTGTGTGTACTATTTTGTCGTGATTTGTGATAAATCTCTTTTTCACAATTTACTCCTCAAGGCTCTTCAAGAATGGCGAGCAATACAATACGTGGCCACAAGACCAGGAGGATAAAGAAAGTTTGTTAGTGGATGAAGAAAAGGTAAGATTCCTCAAGTTTTTCATGTATGTTTTCCAGGCGCTTACAAAAAACTACATTTCCTTTTTTTTGTTTTTTGTTCCGTCAACAGGAGCTGAAGAAACTGGCTTATCAGGCCTCTGAGGAAAGGCATCAAAAGGTTTGTTTGTTATAAGTATATTGAACTAACAGTAGAATTTTATTTACTGAACTAAAGGACATTTCAGGCTTTTGAGACAAGACGTCAGCGAGTGTCTGTGTGTGATGAACCGGCAGATGGGGAATTGTTAAAATTTAAATATCCAGATGGACACATCAGCATGAGGAAATTCAACTTGTCTGAGTCAATTCAGGTGAGGTTTTCAGCTCGACAAAAATATCAGTCGTCTTCATGGTGATTAAGTGGATTGTTAAAGTTGGCCGGTATAACAAAATGTCTGTTTTTAGGATTTTTGTTTGACTTTGTTGGACAAGAAGACATGGCGAGTGAAATTTTTGATTCGAGCCACTTCATCAAAATCAATTAAGAGCAGTTCCTCAGGGTCGATACTGGATCATGGCATGAAGGCACCTTCAACTCTATATGTACTTTGGTTATCATATCAGGATGTACAGGTGAATATGTAACTGTATGTTGTATTTTATTTCCTGTGTCACATGAAAACAGAATGCATGTTTGATTCATGTAAGCTCACATATTGTGCATGTTTGTTGTCAAATAAGGAAATTCTCTCACATCAAGAAAGTGATGGCATGTATGCCCTTCAACATGCATCTCCTGGTCAGCCATTGCTGCCTGAGTCCTCCAGCCAGCCACCAATGGCTGTTCCCTCCAGCCAGCCACTGCTCACACTGTGTTCCACTGAACCAAGGTTCTCTGTGCCTTCTATTCTGCCACCACTGCCTGAATCCTCCAGCCAGCCACCAGTCACTCTGGTATCACACCCACTAGAAACCCTGTTTTCTCAAGGTGAAGAACCACTCACTGCTTCACCTGCCCAGGAACCAATCATTATTCTTGATGAACAAGAGGAGCCAAAATCTGTCTCCCAATCACTACATGACCTCAAACGACCTGTGAATGAGTGTGAGTTTTCTCATTAACCTTGATAGATAGATATTATTATTATTATTTTATGATTGTACCACTATCCTCAAAGTCGGTAAACACAGTGTGATGCTCATCTTGTTACCCTTTAATCAGGTGATTAAATTTGCTATGATTATATGGAACATTTGACATGACTAAAATAAACTTCTTTGATTACAGGATTGATCTACAGACCAGACTGAAAAAACTAGTCAGCAAAGTTGATGGAAGCTCCAGCTCAACAAGCAACCAAATAAATGTATGCAGGAATAACATTTTCCCGTGTAGCTTGCGAGTATTCAAACGTAGGCACTTTAACCCTGAAGCAAAGTTAGACGTTGTGTTTGTGGATGAAGATGACGATGCTGAAGGGGCAGTTGATGAAGGTGGCCCAACAAGAGAATACTTAAGGCTGTTGGTGAGGGCCATCCATGAGGGTCATGAGAAGAAACGTCAGTTGTGCTTTGATACTCAAGGTAAGTAAGCCCACATTCTTGACTGTTTTCTCTCAACCTGCAGAATTCCCTTGTAAGTTGTTCTTGGAAACTTGTTTAGAAAACCTAATCTTGCCTTAACTATTTCTCCTGTCTGATTTCTTGTTTTGTCTGTTTTTATTCTTATGTCAGTCGTAGTTCTGCTAACACTCATCACTACATTGTTAAAACATGCATTGTTGTAAGAATTATTTAAAAAATTCTATATTTTACTGCATTATTTTTCATTTTAGCTTCGCAGACAAAACTGTACACAGTCGTGGCAAAAATGATCGCTGTGTGTGTTGTTCATGGAGGAGTTGGTCCACACTTTTTCTCCGAAAGGCTTTTCCAGCAGATCTGTGGATTACCAACACCTCCTACATGGGAGATGAAGTTGGTGACCAGACCTTCAGGGAACAATTAATCAAAGTAAGTGGGAGATTAAAGGTGTTACACACTGAATGTACAGTCTGTTCTGTGAACATCCTTCAAGCTGCAAGAATCTTGTATAAAGATGAACATAGCTCTCCACAGTTCATTAAAGGGGTAAATTTAATATGAATAAGAAGTTGGCAACTTAATCATCTTAATCTACCGGTTCAATTTATTGTGGAGAGCTATGTTCATCTATATACTGTACAAGATTCTTAAAAGCCAGGGCTTCTGGGCTCTACTTCACAATGTTGTAATTATCCTTGTCTCTTAAGTGCATCTCTCTCTCTCTCTGATAAAGGAAGCAATGACCGGCCAGGAGGCGAACAGTGCCATTGCAGAGGCAGCGGACAGTCTCAGCATTATAGGTGCCTTGAGACATGTCTCCAGCCTGGAGGAGAAGGACTTGTCCAGTCTGCTGCAGACTTCTTTGTCAATGGAAGGATGCAGACTGCCCTGGACCAGTAAGCAATTTCACCCACTTGTCTTTGGTCAGATAAATAAAAACGGTCATTAGCACAGGACAACTGACACATTACATAACACATTTTACAGGTTTGTTGAGGGGTTAAGAACCTCGAGCTTACTGGACGAGTTGGGAAGGAATCCGGCGATATTCTACAACATGTTTGTAAACGAGGAGACGCCACTTCAGCCGAAGGACCTCTGCACTTTATTTGAAGTTGACTTCTCTGTGCAGGGCAGCAGCAGAAGAGCCGTGGAGAACATGACAATTAGTTTTTGGCGTGACTGGTTAATTGATATTGAAGGTATACTATTTATTGTATTAGTAATGTCATGTACTTAATACAGTGATTTTGAGGTCATTTTGTTGTTCAGTCCAAAAAGAGTCATTTTGCCACAACTCAAAGATATTCAGTTTACTGTAATAAAGAAGTAAAGAAACCAGAAAACATTTAAGAAGCTGAGATCAAAGATTTCTTTACTTTCATTCCCAATAGATTAAATTATCAAAGTATTTGGAAATTCCTTTAATAATCCATTGACTGTTTCACTTCTCCATCTCCATCATGGAGTGAGGGACATCACTGCTTTTTAGTTGTGGAGGTAGAATGAAACAAGACCTACTAAGAACGACTTTCTTTTTTATTTATTTTTTAATATTAGTGGAACAATTTCAAGATTTTGCTCTTCATATTTGTCATTTATCATACCTGTCAAAAAAATAAATTAGAGTAGGTATTAAAATGTTTAAGAGGCATAAATGACTTTTCTGGGCTTCGTATACTCCCAACGTTGTGCAGAATGCAGTCCAATTCCCCTTGAACAGATGTTGGAGTTCACATCTGGAGCATCAACTGTTCCTCCCCTGGGATTTCCACACCGTCCCCAAATTCAGTTCCTTCATGATGTCAATTAAATCTTTCCAGAGGCAAATACCTGCCACACACTCCTCCGCCTCCCCAAACACAATGGTAAGGTTCAGCTGAAGTGGCTTTAACTAAGGTTACACTACATGAGGGCTCTTTAGCTTTGTGCCTGAGGGCTTCAAGAAGAAGACACACACCAGAGCAATTTAACCAAACCAAAAGTGGATTATACAAAAAGCTGCACCAACCAATAAAACTGATAAATAAACACTATATAGAAAATGTCCACAATGAGAACTGGAGTGTGAGTGTGTGTGTGTAAAATGTCCACAGTCCAGGTTATTGTCTGTGTGAATGGAGGAGATGGATCGGCCTGACCAGAGATGATGCTCTAATCCCCCCGGAGGCCGATGACGGAGAGTGAGAACCCGAGAGAAGCAATGTAGAGGGTACTAATCCCGCAAAGCACAGTCTCCTCTGTTCTCCTTAAACCTCCGCTCACACCAACTAGAACCCGCGCGATGAAAACTCCAAACTCCGCCCACGAGGCTTTTTCCGGACTGGCTTTTATTTCCGTGTCAGGTGACCACGTGCGTCACCATTTTCCCGGGCCGACCGGCAACGTAGTCTCGCGAGAGTTTGAGAGCGGGAACCAATACACATTCTATATAAATATATCGGTACAAACAACCTTGGTGGGCGCAACCAGGGGGTGTGTCTTCGTACGTCGCTTGAAACATCCGGGATGAATTGACACATCTAAGATGAGATCATGGTGCTAATTACACTCCGGCTAAGTCGGTTCTTCCAGCACACCTGTTGTTGATGATTAGTCTGGCCGGATTGAGTTGTCTAGGATTATTGCGTGTTCATTCATTCATTCATTCATCTTCTATACCGCTTTATCCTGTGATCAGGGTCGCGGGGGGCCTGGAGCCTATCCCAGGAGGCTTTCGGGCACAAGGCAGGGTACACCCTGGACAGGGTGCCAATCCATCGCAGGGCACACACACACACACACACACACATACACATTCACCCATCCATTCACACACTACGGGCAATTTGGGAACGCCATTTAGCCTAACCTGCATATCTTTGGACTGTGGGAGGAAACCGGAGTACCCGGAGGAAACCCACCAAGCACGGGGAGAACATGCAAACTCCATGCACACAGAGACGGGAATCGAGCCTGGCCGGGGAATCGAACCCAGACCCTGGAGGTGCAAGGTGACAGTGCTAACCACTACACCACCGTGCCGCCTTTGCGTGTTCATGTGTTGGTTTAAAAGGCGATATGCATCGACAGTAGAAACACTGATCACAAGCCCTTTGATTGGTGACGAAATGACAAAAGAACAAGCTCAATTTTTTTTGTAACACCTGTTATGCGCTGAAATGCCCCCCCCCCCCCCCCCCCGCCCCCGCGTGTTATGCGCTCAAATGCTTCCCTGCCATGGATCCCCCCTCCCACCACACACACATAATCACTATCAAATATTATATTAGAACATGATATGCGCATATGTCTTACAAATTACATGATAAAATAAAATAAGAAATATGAAAATAAATGTTGTATATGGAATAATAGAAATATGAATATTTTTTTCCAAAACATGTACACGTTTATATTGTTTATTTTATAATAAAATTAGTTTTGTCCAATTTTTCATTATAATTTTTTTATTATACATATAAATATTTATTTGCATATTCATAACGAACCCCTGAAAAATAAATGTGTTACAAAATAAACATTATACAAGAATTTTAATTAATTGTCTTGAGGGCTGTCTCGTGCCTAGAGTTTATTATAATAATAAAAAACCTATGAATTTATGTTCTAATATAATATTTGATATCAATTAAATATATATATATATATATATATATATATATAAGTACTAAAGAAGTATTTTTGAACCCTAGTATCTATACTTCTACTCAAGTAATGAATGTGAATACTTTTGACACCACTGTATGCATGCAAGATACTTTTCTTTCCCCACGTGAGTCAGTCCACGTCAGTCATGCACTTTAACCAATCAGATGTGACCTCACCATTTCAACCAATCATAACGCGGCAGGAGCGCAGCCTTAATCCTGTTTACATGAAATAAAGCTGCTACCGAGCAGGTTCAAGCTTACGGACATGTTGCTATGACAACAAGTGCGAGATGAGCATCGAAGAACGAAACAATCCAAGATCAGGACAAATCCACAACAATCAAATCCAGCTAACTGAGTTAGTGATGTACGAAGACACACCCCCCTGTACAGTGCTGCAGCTGTCTTCATTTTAAGCCGACTTATTTACACTATAAATAATTTGGCCTTATGTGCAGAGCTACAGAATGGTTAGGACACCTTCAAGAAATCTATGCTTGAGGGAATTGTGCAGGCTCCAGGTTGTTGTTGTTGCGTGAACAGTCTGCGACTGTAATAGTTCAGCAGCCACACCACTCTGCTTTTTCACTCGGTGTTAGTGTTACACACTGTTTACTGTCACCTCAAAAGTTTGTGAGATGCAGCACTTTATTTAGAAAATTGTTAGTGTTTTACACTTTGCTGGGTTTGGCAATGGTTTTATAATGTTTAGAATTTTGCATAATTCTGCATTAGATACTCATCTGGAGTGTGTGACCATTTACTGTAGACTTCAATAAATGGATTGTTACAGCCTTGACTTTGAACTTTGTTTAACTCCACAGTCTACTGCTTGACTGTCAAGTTCTCTTTTGCCAACATACATCTGACAGTATTACCCATTAGTATGTCAAGTCAAGTCAAATTTATTTATAGAGCACATGTTTAAGACAACCATAGTTGATCCAAAGTGCTTTACAATAAAAATAAACAGCAAAAGATAAAACAAATATAAAAGGAATTAAAAAGAAAATTCATAACACAACAATTTAACACAAATTAGTTATGCAAAATATATGCACATCACCACCCGAATGCTAATGAGTAGAAATAAGTCTTTAAGCTTGATTTAAAAATGTCCAATGATGTAGCAGCTCTGATGTGCAATGGTAAACTGTTCCAGAGTTTTAGGGCAACTACTGAAAAAGCTCGATCACCCTTCGTCTTACAACGTGAACGAGGGACGGATAATAGTAATTGATCGTTAGATCTTAAAGACCTAGAAGCTGCGTAGGGTGTAATAAGGTTACAGTCTGGAGCAGAATTTTGCAGTGCCTTATATGCAAAAAGAAGAATCTTAAAATCAACTCTAAATTTTACAGGAAGCCAGTGCAATGAAGCGAGAACTGGGGTGATGTGATCCCTTTTCTTGGTGCATGTTAAGAATCTGGCTGCCGCATTTTGAACCATCTGTAACCGAGAGAGTGTAGATTGAGGTAGGCCAACGTACAGAGAGTTACAGTAATCCAGATGAGAAGAAATTAATGCATGAATTACAATTTCAAGGTCTTTACAGGATAAAAAGTGTTTCACCTTAGCCAATGATCTGAGATGAAAAAAGCTACTCTTTACAACGGTATTTATATGCTTGTCAAAGTGGAGAAAAGGATCAAGATAGACGCCAAGATTCTTTACGTAGTCATGTAGGTTGTTACTTAGAGAACCTAACTGTGTTTTGATAGAGTTATTAATAACAGCAGGGCCCAATAGCAACACCTCGGTTTTATTTTCATTAAATTGCAAAGAGTTTTTTGCCATCCAGGTTTTGACTTCACTAAGACATGACAAAAGATGATCAGATGAAAAGACATTTCCTGATTTGAGTGGAAAATATAATTGGAGGTCATCAGCATAAAAATGGTAATTAATATTATGTTTCCGAAGAATTGAACCCAAAGGAAGCATATAAATGGAGAACAAAAGAGGCCCAAGAATGGATCCCTGTGGAACACCACACTGGCTGGATAGGTGCAACGGGAGAAGTAATAGATCCAATATTTACAGAAAACGTTCTCCCCTTTGGGTATGAGGCAAACCACTCTAAGGCTAAACCCTGCACGCCGACAACACACTCAAGTCGAACACACTCAAATATTCAGAAGAATATTATGATCAACCGTATCAAATGCAGCACTTAAGTCCAGAAGTATTAAGATAGCAGAAGATCCTGAATCAATGGATAACAGAATGTCATCTGTGACCTTCAGCAATGCAGACTCAGTACTATGCAGTGCCCTAAAACCAGATTGAAACGGATCTAGAACATTATGTGCATCCAGGTATGAAGTGAACTTTGATAGCACAACTTTTTCCAAAACCTTTGAAATGAGCGAAAGTTTAGAAATAAGACGGTAGCTGTTATGTACTGTGGGGTCATGATGAGGGCCTTTCAATAAGGGTTGAATAATAGCATGTTTAAAACTTTCAGGAAATGCCCCATTTATTAAAGAGCTGTTTACAATAGCTAAAAGAGTGGGACTAATTGTGCCTAAAACCTCTCTAAACAATCAACCTGGCAATACATCAGATTGACAAGATGTGAGTTTCATCTGAGAGATTATTTTGAGCACTTGAGATGAAGACACTGGCTGAAAGTTTATAAAAGAAAAGAACTGTGATGTAATGTCTTCTATTTTCTGAACAAAAAAGTCTGAAAATTGTTTGCAAGTCTCAGTATTGACATCAGGAACTGAACAAACAGCAGGATTAATGACATAATTTATGGTTTTAAAAAGAACTTTAGGCCTATTGGCATTTTGTGCAATCAAGTTGGAAAAATATTTGGATTTTGCCTCCTTTACAGAATCTTGATAGGAGATTAAGGAGTTTTTAAAAATTTGGTAGGAAACCTGCAGTCCATCTTTTTTCCACTTGTGCTCGGCCCTCCTACACTCTTGTCTGAGAGTGCGAGTGAATGCATTTAACCAGGGTTGAGGACTAAGCTTAAGTTTTTTGCGCTTAAGTGGAGCGACTATATTTAAAGCGTTATAACAGGCAGAGTTGAACATTTCAACCAATAATTCAGTATCCATACAAGATGACAGAGAGGCATTTGAATTTGAAATAAACTTGGAATAAGACTCACGGAATTCAACAGTAGTATTAGCATGAAAAACACGAGAGTAATGTACAGACTGAGAAAGAATAGGCTGAACATATGAAATAGCGGCTCAAAGACAACAGGATAATGATCAGAGATGCCAGCATCAGATATTTCTGAGATATGTACAGAGAAACCACAAGCCAAGACTAGATCCAGTGTATGGCCTCCATTATGTGTAGGACTTAAGACAGACCGTACAAAATTGAGTGAATCCATAAGGCTCATAAAGTGTTTAACTATAGGTTTAGAAGGACAACAAACATGAATGTTAAAGTCCCCTAACACCAATATTCTGTCACAACGAGAAACTCCGAAAACTCCTGAATAAATGTCGAACAGGCTTTAGGTGGTCTGTAAACTAACACACAAAGCAAAGGTCCATTTAGATCCGTTTTCGAAGTTGCACCTCAAAACTGAGAAAGGCATCAACAGGCAGAAGTCTACATTTGAATGAATTTGTAAAACCAGTGGCTACGCCACCACCATGTCCACTTGGTCTGGGAGTGCTGTAGAAGGAACAGTCAGAGGGGGACAGCTCACCAAAACATGACATGTCACCATTTATTACCCAAGTTTCAGTCATAAACAAAAAGTCCAAGGTAATACCATATTTCTATATTTTTGCAATATTTTATTATGCCCTTATGCACAGTTAATTTTACAAATTTTACTAGTTAAAATAATTTCTTTAGTATTTCCTTTTATTGATTATTTATTTTACGTACAAGATTTTATTTTCTTTTTTTTTAAGGTCACTGGCGGTCGTATAAAAGCATTTCACTGCATATTATACTGTGTATGATTGTGTATGTGACTAATAAAATTTGAATTTGAATTTGAATTTGAAATGAGAAATAAAAAAACCATTTAAAATAAGTGTTTTATTTGCCAGTGATCTAGCATTCACTAGAGCCATTTTGACTGGTGGGTGAGTAATCGATGAAGAAGTGGAGGTGCCTAATAGAGGTGCCTAATGAAACAGATCCCAGGTGACGGAGATTCTTAAGGTTCACGGTCCTATTTATCCCGACGTGCTTTTGTATGCCATCGGTGATAAGAAGAGCAAACAGCAGGTATGGTAACTCCAGTAGCTGAGCTAGTGGAAGCAGTCTTTGTACACTGTCCGTGACGGGAGGCCCGATGTATATACCGGGGCCGGCCAGCAATTCCAAGTGCGATACAATGATCGCGGAGTTCGACATGCAGGTTTGGACGGATTTTAAGCTTCAAAGACTGCCAGTCCGAAGATGAATAAAATGGCATATTATAATTCCACAAGCCGAAAGGCAGTAATGAATCCTGCAAGACCACACAGAGAGTAGTGAAAACGAACAAGCCCACAACAAGCATCAGAAGGAAAGACATCCTACAGCCGCATATACTCCTCCAGGTTTTAAACACGCGTTAGCCAGCACGCCAAAAAACTAGGCCACTTTACAAGATCACCTCCGCCAGAACAAGCGCATGACCGATAACCAGCAGCCGACAACCGACACCCCGAGAGTAAGTGTTACAGTAACTTCCTCACGGAGGAGGACAGTAGAACAGCCGCTGCATGGTGGCGGAAGCTCACGTTTGGGAGGTACAGCTTTACTGAAGGTGGTATCCAGGTAAGTTTGTAAAACGTTATGATTAAAACTAATTCAGGTGAGACTGGATAAAACTGGAAAATCAAACAGGTTGCAGAGCTTCAGAAACATATAGAGCGGAGAGCAGCGGCAGTCAGACACGCCAGCGTTCGCTCAAACCGGGAGTAAGTGTGGAATCGTTTTTTACATCAAATTTCAAAAGAGGCAGGGTACTCCCCCATTAAGTTATTTCCTATTGTTTTGGTACAAAGATCCCTTGTAGGGTCCCTATCCTATATAGATAGTACAAAAAGTTGTAGATTAGGCTAACTGGCATTCTGAAATTGCCCATAGTTTATGAATGATAATTGAGCGTTCAGCTTGCAACTGCCCCCTTAAGTAACTGCCACAAAAACGATGGATATATGTCCATGGAGGGGAGGATATGTCATGGGGTGGCAGAGACATTCCTTTTAACCCTGGAAAACCCAGACCACCTTATCCTAATAGGAAATCTATCTCCTTTGGCTGAAATGATGATACAGACCCAGTGAACCCTAAAACAGGTGTTTTTTTTTAAAAATTAACCCTTTCCTACTACATGTAATGACATGGGTCATATATGACCCCTTAGGATATCCAGTATGTTTGACCAACTGGTAACTTTCACTCATGACATAAAGTCAGGAGTTCTTTCTTAGTAAGGAAAGACCAGATTCTCATTTCAAAATATATTTATTGATTTTAACTTTTCATCAATGACTATGCACATAAAGTTTTATTCTAAGGCAGGAACTAAAAACACTGGCATCAGCTTTTATATCACCAAATAAAAAGCACAGTAGCAGCCATGTTTGATGTGAAAAAAATCAGGTTAGTTCAGTCAGTTACCACTAAATGTCAGTGTTATGGGTTCACATAGGGCACACTGGGTTGTAATGCAAAAAGAAATCTTTACTTTGGTGTGTGGGTTGAATATGACGATGAAATAAAAGTCTGGGTCAAATATGACCCCATGGGTTCTCCAGGGTTAAAACCAAAATGGAAGAAAAAACAACTGTAATGATTCATATTAAACAAATAATGATTCCTGAACACATCTGTTCTGTTTACATTTTGCCTGGAGGAAAAGCACAAGCAAGGATAGCAATTACACATTCTCCAAACAATACAAAATATACACATATACACTAAATATAAAATACAAGCAAGGTAATCTGCTATCTTTAACGATGCTGAGTTAAACAAAGGAAGGCAGTAGGTTTCACCAAGAATTGTAGAGTTTAACTCTACAGAATGTATGTCTTCATACTTCCTGGGAAAAAAACACAAGATTTATATTAGTAAAAGAACTGTTTGTTTAGATGTTAACTCTTTAACTGTCAAATGTACATTACATTAAATTAATTTATTAAATGAACAAATGTTGGAACATTATATAATACAGTAAGAAACATCTATTGTGCTCTGGTGACAGCGGATGCATTCAGTGGTGGATTGTGTATGTTTTAGGTTTCAATTACATTTGTCATTTCTGCACAGCATGTTAGATACTTTATCTTCAAATGTGAAATGTGATCAACAGCATGAGAGATTGGCTCCTGTTGGTGTTGACTGAGACTGATGTGAGATTTGAGGCCTAGAATCAAGGCAGGGAGATCAGCATCATTATTACTGGGTAAAGAGTCAATTCCATGCTGTGTTAGAACCGCCTCCAAATTCTGTGGTCTGTAGGGATTTTCCCCAAACACATTGTTGATTGCTCCACTGTCCACTGCCATATTTAAGAGCATGCCTTCCGTCCAGATTTGAGTGGGTGTCCGGTTGTTTTCTGTACACAAAGCATGGTCGTTCCAGGCCTCCCTAAAGCGCTCAAGGCTTTTTTCAATCTCTGGAAGAAAAACTATGTGAAGAGAAAGTTTGTGGATGTCATTATTGAGATCCAGATGCTGTGAGTCCTCAAGCGAGTAGAACATGCTGTAAAAGGATTGCAGCACATGCAAGAAAACATCCCTCCAGAGACGTTCGATTCTCTGGTTGTGGACTGATTCCCCTGTAATGAAACTGCGCTGCTCAATACCCTGCAGAAGATTCATGAATAAGGCCACCTGAAAGTTCTCAACACCATGATGTGATCGGACTCTGGATGGTAGTCCATACAGGCACGTGGCTTTAAGAAACTGACACAGCACAGTGTTGGCACGGTTGTCAGTGTTGCAATGTAGAAAAGTCATCAGCCGAGAATGTCCATCTATGGCTCCATGAACTACGAAGCTCCATCTAAAACGGTCAATACAAAGACACAACACATACTTGCAGTTATTGTAATGATTTAAAGTGTGAAACAACAAATAAATAAAGGCAACAATCAGTTGTTATGACAATACTGTGCTAGATGACATCACTGTGTTTTTTTAGTCCTCTACCACAAGAGATATTTGAGTTGCAGCCTACATGATCTAGACAAACCAAACAGGCTGCCAAGGTTGTACATCAGGTTTACACTCAAGCACACTAATGAACTAGTTAATGGCCAATAAAGACGACCACTGCATAGGTTAATTGTCTAAAATAATTGTCAGTAGCACTGTCTTGGTGTCTACTGCATGGCTAAGTCTTGAAAACCTGACCTACAGCCTTGACTGGATCATTACTGTGCAGAAGTCATAGATTGTGGGTAACCAACATTTTTCCCAGGATGAATTCACCTTATGAGGCGCATGTTTCCATCTATATGCCACAGGCTGTTGGGGTATGGTGCATGATACACCCGTCCTGCCACAGTGCTGCTTCATGTCCTAGCAGTAGCTGCTGGGTTTACCTGTGCCAACATCTCCCGCATCCTACGTCGTGGAACCAGGTGTCCATCCGCATGTAGCAACGCTCTCATCATCTAAAATTCATTCATTCATTCATTTTCTATACCGCTTAATCCTGTGATCATCTAAAATAATAATAATAATAATGTCAGTTGCTAGAGGCTAGAGTCAACAGTAAAATATAAAGACATGTCAAACTCTGCTAAAGTGAGTTTACTCTGCCACCTAGTGGTAGAAGATTAATAGTGTGGGGTTTGAACCTGGCACCTTCTAAACCTGGGCCTTAACCACTAAGCTACCCCTGTACCCCTGTACTACACCAACATGACATGGAAATCTTTGCCTTGATTGTCTGCTTGCGAAGAGGATTTCTAGTGTCTAGTATTTCTGTTTCAAACCTGCAGCATCTGCAAACGTGTCACATTTGTGGTGAAACTGTAGCCTTGGATTCTTGTTCTCGACTGACAGGACTGAGATCCCAGTGTGGTCTTCTGCAATTGTAGGTTATCTGCTTTGGCTTTGATGGGTTTCCATCTACAGCATCCTGAGATGATGTTTAACACAGTTGTACAAACGTTATTATTATTATTATTATTATTCATAGCTTTTCTTACAGCACAAACATGTCTGGATTTTTTTGACCTGTCATCAAGACGACTTTTCTACCCACAAACCTGATGTTTTACACACCATTACGTGTAAACTCTAGAGCCTGGTGTGTGTGAAAATACTAGCAGGTCAGCAGGTTCTACTTAAACCAGGTCATCCGACACCATCATTGATACGAACAACATCTTTTTATTCATTCTGATATTTTATGTCAAAAAAGTTTAAGGTCTTCACCTGTAAAGATTGGTTTCCACTGTGTTGCTGCCACTTGATTGGCTAATTAGATGATTGCATTGCAGGTGTTTGAGTGTTCCTAATAAAGTGGTTGGTGAGTGTACAAAAAAGAAAAAAGTTTGACTTACAAGGGCACACGATTCCAATGTGAGTACTTGCAGTGCTTTTGGAAAGAATTAATAGGTGTAATTTATAAAACTATTGGTAAAGAAATCCAGTCTGCACTAAAATGAGTATTCTTGGTCTTTTTCCACCTGCTTTATCTTCGAAATCATGTGAACAGAAGTTAGTAAATGTGTGTCTATTGCATACGAAGCGCCTGATTGACATTCACTGGTCCATGATTCCTGGTCCATCTGTGTGACTCTGGATTAAGGAAATGTCTTCTATAGCAATGGAAAGACTCACTTATTCAAGCACACAAAAAATGCACACAGTTTACAAGATTTAGGACTTTGGGCTTTTTAGATGAGAATAGACTGTTGAGTAACTCAAGTGTTTAATGACAGCTGACTGTGTTAATACGTCAATTATGTTTAAGACTTATGTTAATATGTTTTCACTTTCATTGGAATTTATATCTGTTGAACTGTCAGTCTTAATGTATTTTAGAAAATTATTATTATTATTATTATTATTATTTATTTTTGCATGTGTGTATATATTCCTATGGCTCTAATATTTACTAATACAGTATATATGAAACACTTTTTTTTTCTTAATGTTTTGAAACAAATTTTCTGCAAAAAATGGTCATTGTCTCAAAGCAGCTTCACAAAAATTAAAGAAATTTAACAAATCATAATAATAATAATAAATAAATAAATAAAATAATAATAATAATAGAAAATAAATAAATAAAAACAAATAATAATAATAATTATAGAAAAGAAAATAATTGGAAGTGTGGATGTATGAGAAAAATGTGCAGATAATAATGAGACGAATGAATGAAATGTCTCTGATGAACAAGCCAAGGGTGATGGCGACGGTGGCAAGGAAAAACTCCCTGAGATGGCATTAGGAAGAAACCTTGAGAGGAACCAGACTCAACAGGGAACCCATCCTCATCTGGGCGATAACAGATAGAAATGATATAACATCATGTGTGTTGTGCAGGTGAAAATTCAATATGACAGAAATTATTTAAATTGACATGAAGACCAGTTCAGCATAGGGACGAGTCAGTAGGTGCAGAGGGCAGATGAGGTCTGGATCACTGGAAGCACAGGAGCAGCATGTGTAGCTCCAACCATCATAAAGCTGAATCCAGTTGGAGCTGGTCCTTCTCTGGATGCCTCAGGAACCTCGCAGGGTCGGCCTTTGTCTACTGAAGCTGGCAAAATCTCCCGATGCCTCGGGATGGGTAGAGAAATACAGAACAGATGGGGAGAATTAGCGTAGTTGCCATTCGGTATAGGTGTACTGGAGTATGAGTACTGGGATGAGTTATGTGTATGCCAGATTAAAAAGATGCGTCTTGAGTCTACTTTTGAACTGAGAAACCGTGTCTGCTCCCCGAACACTGTCTGGAAGGCTATTCCAAAGCTTTGGAGCTAAATATGAAAATGCCCTACCCCCTTTTGTAGATTTTGAAATTCTGGGAACTACCAGAAGTCCGGAGCTTTGTGATCTTAAGGCGCGTGGTGGATTGTAGCGCATCAGAAGACTGGTTAGGTATGTGGGAGCTAAACCATTTAAGGCCTTGTATGTAAGTAATACTATTTTGTAATTTATTCTAAACTGAACAGGTAGCCAGTGCAGGGATGATAATATTGGGGTTATATGATCATATTTTCTGGATCTAGTGAGAACCCTGGCAGCTGCATTTTGGATTAACTGTAGCTTGTTTATTGAGGATGCAGGACAACCACCTAGTAATGCATTCCAATAGTCCAGTCTGGAGGTCATGAATGCATGAACTAGTTTTTCTGCATCAGATACGGATAAGATGTTCCTAAGTTTAGCAATATTTCGAAGATGGAAAAAGGCTGTTTTTGTGATATTTTAAATGTGATTTTCAAAAGACAAGTTACTGTCTAATATTGCTCCCAGATCTTTTACTGCTGAGCTGGTAATAACAGTACATCCTTCTAAGCGCAAGCTGAATTGTGAAAGCTGTTGTGTGCTGGTTTTTGGGCCAATAAGTAATATCTCTGTCTTATCTGAATTTAATAAAAGAAAGTTATTGGTCATCCAATCTTTTATGTCCTGAACACACTCAGTTAATCTAGACAACTTAGGTATTTCGTCTGGTTTGGTTGAGATATATAATTGGGTATCATCAGCATAACAATGGAAACTAATCCCATGTCTCCTAATGATGTTACCCAAGGGAAGCATGTATATTGAGAACAACAGAGGTCCTAAAACTGACCCTTGTGGGACCCCATATTTCACTGGCATTACACCAGACGGTTCTCCATTTAGATCTACAAAATGGTAGCGATCAGACAGGTAAGATCTAAACCATTTTAATGCCTGTCCCTGAATACCTATATAATTTTGTAAGCGATCTATGAGAATATTATGATCTATAGTGTCGAATGCAGCACTAAGATCAAGCAGGACTAGCAATGAGATGCAGCCTTGGTCTGAAGCTAAAAACAAGTCGTTTGTAATCTTAACTAGTGCAGTTTCTGTGCTATGATGGGGCCTGAAACCTGACTGAAATTCTTCAAGGATGTTGTTATCCTGCAAGAATGTGCAAATTTGAGCTGATACTACTTTTTCTAGTATTTTTGATATGAACGGAAGGTTTGAAATCGGTCTGTAATTTGTTATTTCATTCGCGTCCAAATTAGATTTTTTAAGAAGCGGCTTAATAACTGCTAACTTGAAAGGTTTAGGGACGTGACCTAGATGTAATGAAGAATTAATAATGTTTAGGAGTGGCTCTCCAACCGTAAGCATCACTTCTTTTAAAAATCTGGTTGGGATTGGGTCTAATAGGCACGTTGTTGATTTAGCCGAGGTGATGAGTTTATACAGCTCTTCCTGTCCTATACCTGTAAAGCACTGAAAATCTAAATGTGAAGCTATAGGCTGAACTGGATCGTGAGATACTATTAGAGGTTGAACCTCCATTATTTTCTTCCTGATATTATTGATTTTTTCATTAAAGGAGTCCATAAAGTCTTCACTTCTAAACTGTGATGGGATACTCTCTGCGGGCATCTTAGGTTTTGTTAGGCGAGCCACTGTACTAAATAAGAACCTGGGATTGTTTTGGTTTCTTGCTATCAGTTGGCTAAGATGCTCAGTCCTAGCAGTTTTTAGAGCCTGTCTATAGCTTCACATACTGTCTTTATACGCAATTCGAAAAACTTCTAATTTAGTTTTCCTCCATTTTCGCTCAAGGTTACGGGTTGCTCTCTTTAGGGCGCGAGTATGACTGTTGTACCACGGTGCCAATGTTTTATCTCTGACTTTTTTTAATCTGATGGGAGCAACAGTGTCTAATGTAAATAGGATGTTAAATGATCCTGATAAAGTCCTAAACTTCATGTCATCTATCTCAGCACAGGCACGACTAAGACTTTAACCCGAACGTTCCTGTATGTTTTGAAGTCTACAGCACATAAGATTTTTGGCGGTGTGATAAAGACCCCAAACACTTTCAGCAGTTAAATCATTGTGTGAATGAACCAAACACTGACACACGAGAGAATGCTCAGAACTTTATTGTGTCGTAAAAATCAGGATTGAGGACACACACACTGATTATAAACTTGCTGTCCTCTGACACACACACACACACACACACACACACACACTGTCTAGTAATCATGCATGCATAGTGACATGTGAATAGTGTGCTGTTTGTTCTGGAATGTTCTCTCTCAGCGGTAGAAGATGAGCACCGCCGCCTCCAGCATCTGCGCAGTGGTTCCCCACTTACTGCCGCCAAGGTCTAAAGCAGAAAAGTCACCGCACCAGGTACCAGTCCACCCTGATAAAAGGCCACGTCCTCCAATGCAGTACTATTTAACATAAACACACACACACACACACAGAGACAGAGAGCAGCTGATTAATTCTCAGGCTTCACCCCTCAGCTTGACTCTTACACTGGATGTGAGATGCTGAGTCGGTAAATTATTCACATTTCTGTTACATCAACAAGCAGAAGCGGGAAAGTAGACAAACTGACTAAAAATGTCTAATAAACAGCAGCGTCCTGATTTAAAGTCAGGTTTAATCTCTGTGTGAACAGAACAGATTTCATACTCACGCGTGACACACAGCTGCATCTCGGTTTCACCCCTGAGCAGATCGCATGCGGGTTCCCGTACTCGTTAGTGGCTCGGAACGCGATGTATCCGGGATCAGTGTAGTCTGGAGAGACAAAGTAATATATATATATATATTTATTTTACAGCATTAAAATTCTATAAAATATTGAATAATGACTTGTGTGTGTTTTATGCACAGGACTTAAAATATATATATATATATATATATATATATATATATATATATAATGTAGCAGCATCACATCCTCACTGCGGTAAAGCCAGAAAAACACGGTCAAGCCAGCCGCGATTGATTTTAGTGCGCGCGCATATTACAGTGATTACGGTAGTTTCAGGAACAACACAGAGAGAACGCGCTTTCAGAGGGCTTTTCTTGTAAAGCCCATCGTGATTGTGATGTGATATAAAAAGGTGTCATGTTTCGAAACTGGTGTTTTGCATTTTTTGTTTTCCTTATTGTTTATAGGTGCGATATCTAATGTTTTCTGTATATTTCTTCTTCTACAGTCATTGTAAATGTAGTTGTGTTTACAGATAAATTATATGCAAATGGAAGACAAAATAAATGATATACTCATTTTAAATCCCTCAGTTGTTTATTCATTTGTCAATGCTCTATAATTTCTGTTATTTTTGACTGCATTCATTAGGTGTAATGTTTGCAATGAAAGTAAATAGCAAAATAAGTTTACAATAGGTTTAAAAGTCTGAATCACTAATCAATAATTATCATAAAGGTGATATCAAGAATAATGACATTACACTTCAGAGGCCTATACAGACGTCATTTCTAATAAGTAGAAAAAAACAATGATCAGTTCTTATTCAGGACGTCCCATACTATAAACCCACCAAATATGAAACAATTTTACTGCAGCATTTTTGAGATATTGGACATTATTACACTTTCAAGGGGTATAAAGACCCCATTTCTAATAAGTAGAAAAAAACAATGATCAGTTCTTATTCAGGACGTCCCATACTATATACACACCACATATGAAACTATTTTACTGCAGCATTTTTGAGATATTGGACATTATTACACTTTAAAGGGGTATAAAGACCCCATTTCTAATAAGTAGAAAAAAACACCCACCAGTTCTTATTCAGGACGTCCCATACTATATAGACACCAAATATGAAAAAATTTTACTGCAGCATTTTTGAGATATTGGACATTATTACAGGTTAAAGGGGTATAAAGACCCCATTTCTAATAAGTAGAAAAAAACAATGATCAGTTCTTATTCAGGACGTCCCATACTATATACACACCACATATGAAACTATTTTACTGCAGCATTTTTGAGATATGGGGCATTATGACACTTTAAAGGGGTATAAAGACCCCATTTCTAATAAGTAGAAATAAACAATGATCAGTTCGTATTCAGGACGTCCCATACTATATACACACCACATATGAAACTATTTTACTGCAGCATTTTTCAGATATGGGGCATTATTACATTTTAAAGGGGTATAAAGTCCCCATTTCTAATAAGTAGAAAAAAACAATGATCAGTTCTTATTCAGGGCGTCCCATACTATATACACACCACATATGAAACTATTTTACTGCAGCATTTTTCAGATATGGGGCATTATTACACTTTAAAGGGGTATAAAGTCCCCATTTCTAATAAGTAGAAATAAACAATGATCAGTTCTTATTCAGGACGTCCCATACTATATACACACCACATATGAAACAATTTTACTGCAGCATTTTTGAGATATTGGACATTATCACACTTTAAAGGGGTATAAAGACCCCATTTCTAATAAGTAGAAAAAAACAATGATCAGTTCTTATTCAGGGCATCCCATACTATATACACACCAAATATGAAACTATTTTACTGCAGCATTTTTGAGATATTGGACATTATTACATTTTAAAGGGGTATAAAGTCCCCATTTCTAATAACTAGAAAAAAACAATGATCAGTTCTTATTCAGGATGTCCCATACTATATAGACACTAATTATGAAACAATTTTACTGCAGCATTTTTGAGATATGGGGCATTATTACACTTTAAAGGGGTATAAAGTCCCCATTTCTAATAAGTAGAAAAAAACAATGATCAGTTCTTATTCAGGACACCCCATACTATATACACACCACATATGAAACAATTTTACTGCAGCATTTTTGAGATATTGGACATTATTACACTTTAAAGGGGTATAAAGACCCCATTTCTAATAAGTAGAAAAAAAAAAGATCAGTTCTTATTCAGGACGTCCCATACTATATAGACACCAAATATGAAACTATTTTACTGCAGCATTTTTGAGATATTGGACATTATTACACTTTAAAGGGGTATAAAGACCCCATTTCTAATAAGTAGAAAAAAAAAAGATCAGTTCTTATTCAGGAAGTCCCATACTATATACACACACCACATATGAAACTATTTTACTGCAGCATTTTTGAGATATTGGACATTATGACACTTTAAAGGGGTATAAAGACCCCATTTCTAATAAGTAGAAATAAACAATGATCAGTTCGTATTCAGGACGTCCCATACTATATACACACCACATATGAAACTATTTTACTGCAGCATTTTTCAGATATGGGGCATTATTACATTTTAAAGGGGTATAAAGTCCCCATTTCTAATAAGTAGAAAAAAACAATGATCAGTTCTTATTCAGGGCGTCCCATACTATATACACACCACATATGAAACTATTTTACTGCAGCATTTTTGAGATATTGGACATTATCACACTTTAAAGGGGTATAAAGACCCCATTTCTAATAAGTAGAAAAAAACAATGATCAGTTCTTATTCAGGGCATCCCATACTATATACACACCAAATATGAAACTATTTTACTGCAGCATTTTTGAGATATTGGACATTATTACATTTTAAAGGGGTATAAAGTCCCCATTTCTAATAACTAGAAAAAAACAATGATCAGTTCTTATTCAGGACGTCCCATACTATATAGACACTAATTATGAAACAATTTTACTGCAGCATTTTTGAGATATGGGGCATTATTACACTTTAAAGGGGTATAAAGTCCCCATTTCTAATAAGTAGAAAAAAACAATGATCAGTTCTTATTCAGGACACCCCATACTATATACACACCACATATGAAACAATTTTACTGCAGCATTTTTGAGATATTGGACATTATTACACTTTAAAGGGGTATAAAGACCCCATTTCTAATAAGTAGAAAAAAAAAAGATCAGTTCTTATTCAGGAAGTCCCATACTATATACACACACCACATATGAAACTATTTTACTGCAGCATTTTTCAGATATGGGGCATTATTACATTTTAAAGTGGTATAAAGACCCCATTTCTAATAAGTAGAAAAAAACAATGATCAGTTCTTATTCAGGACACCCCATACTATATACACACCACATATGAAACAATTTTACTGCAGCATTTTTGAGATATTGGACATTATTACACTTTAAAGGGGTATAAAGACCCCATTTCTAATAAGTAGAAAAAAAAAAGATCAGTTCTTATTCAGGAAGTCCCATACTATATACACACACCACATATGAAACTATTTTACTGCAGCATTTTTCAGATATGGGGCATTATTACATTTTAAAGTGGTATAAAGACCCCATTTCTAATAAGTAGAAAAAAACAATGATCAGTTCTTATTCAGGGCGTCCCATACTATATAGACACCAAATATGAAACAATTTTACTGCAGTATTTTTGAGATATTGGACATTATTACACTTTAAAGGGGTATAAAGACCCCATTTCTAATAAGTAGAAAAAAAAAAGATCAGTTCTTATTCAGGAAGTCCCATACTATATACACACACCACATATGAAACTATTTTACTGCAGCATTTTTGAGATATTGGACATTATTACACTTTAAAGGGGTATAAAGACCCCATTTCTAATAAGTAGAAATAAACAATGATCAGTTCTTATTCAGGACGTCCCATACTATATACACACCACATATGAAACTATTTTACTGCAGCATTTTTCAGATATGGGGCATTATTACACTTTAAAGGGGTATAAAGTCCCCATTTCTAATAAGTAGAAATAAACAATGATCAGTTCTTATTCAGGACGTCCCATACTATATACACACCACATATGAAACAATTTTACTGCAGCATTTTTGAGATATTGGACATTATCACACTTTAAAGGGGTATAAAGACCCCATTTCTAATAAGTAGAAAAAAACAATGATCAGTTCTTATTCAGGGCATCCTATACTATATACACACCACATATGAAACTATTTTACTGCAGCATTTTTCAGATATGGGGCATTATTACATTTTAAAGTGGTATAAAGACCCCATTTCTAATAAGTAGAAAAAAATAATGATCAGTTCTTATTCAGGATGTCCCATACTATATAGACACCAAATATGAAACAATTTTACTGCAGCATTTTTGAGATATGGGGCATTATTACACTTTAAAGGGGTATAAAGTCCCCATTTCTAATAACTAGAAAAAAACAACCACCAGTTCTTATTCAGGACGTCCCATACTATATACACACCAAATATGAAACAATTTTACTGCAGCATTTTTGAGATATGGGGCATTATTACATTTTAAATGGGTATAAAGTCCCCATTTCTAATAAGTAGAAAAAAAACAACCACCAGTTCTTATTCAGGACGTCCCATACTATATACACACCAAATATGAAACTATTTTACTGCAGCATTTTTGAGATATTGGACATTATTACACTTTAAAGGGGTATAAAGACCCCATTTCTAATAAGTAGAAAAAAACAATGATCAGTTCTTATTCAGGACACCCCACACTACAGTATATACACACCACATATGAAAATATTTTACTGCAGCATTTTTGAGATATTGGACATTATTACATTTTAAAAGGGTATAAAGTCCCCATTTCTAATAAGTAGAAAAAAACAACCAGCAGTTATTATTCAGGACGTCCCATACTATATACACACCAAATATGAAACAATTTTACTGCAGCATTTTTGAGATATGGGGCATTATTACATTTTAGAGGGGTATAAAAAAGCGCGATCCCCGCACCCTGTCCGATTGCGCATCGCAAGTTTGTGTTGAACCTGGTGCTAAATGATTCGTAAACGACCTGATTCTGGGTCGGGGTGTCGTGAGTGGCAGAGCAGCGCCATCGCTGCGATCCATTGAAAGTCAGCCCTCGATCCAATATTTTGCCCGGGAGCCGAGGCCGCGCGTCCGGCCCTCCTTGGACCCCGGCGGCCTCCCGGGTGTCCCAGGGGCACAGGAAAAATAACAAAACAAAAATAAAAAACGACAGTCACCGGTTATACCAGGGGCCAGGGCGAAGAAAAATCAAATAAAAATGACAAAGTCCCCGGTTATACCAGGGGTCTGGTTATACCAGGGGTCGGTGCAAAAATCCGTGGTTATCCCAGGGGTCCGGCCTTTCAGCGGGCCGTACTGAGATGCTTAGTCCATGTAGGGGTGCTTAATTGTGGGTGCTGGTGGGCGAGGTCCTGGGGGATGGGGGTTTGAGCCCCGGGGAGAGGCCAGTTCCAGGGACGAGTAGGGAGGCCTGTGTGGCGGGCGGTGAGTGGCACTATTTCCCCCTTGGGTTTGAGCCGGCGTATCTCCGTGGCTATCGGGGCTAGAGGGCTGGGGTATGGCCCGTCGGCTGCGTCTCGGGCAGCGCTCGTAGGGTGAAGAGGTGCACCGGAGGTGGGGTGCTGGGGCGGGCGGCTAAGGCTCGATGGACTGCTAGTGGTTTTAGGGCTCGGGCTGTCCGGGTCTCAGGGCGATCAGGGTTAGGGGCTTTGGGTTAGTGTAAAGGATTTACGGTGAGGTAAAAAAAAACAATAAAATAGAAGTAATAAAGGACCAGACCTCCAGGGGGCGTGCGGGTGAGGGTGACTAGCGTGGA
>CM060124.1:32742879-32797879 GCA_030522415.1 Channallabes apus | reverse complement strand
CTGGTTGGGCCACCCTTAGCAGCAATAACTGCAATCAAGCGTTTGCGATAACTTGCAACGTGTCTTTTACAGCGCTCTGGAGGAATTTTGGCCCACTCATCTTTGCAGAATTGTTGTAATTCAGCTTTATTTGAGGGTTTTCTAGCATGAACCGCCTTTTTAAGGTCATGCCACAACATCTCAATAGGATTCAGGTCAGGACTTTGACTAGGCCTCTCCAAAGTCTTCATTTTGTTTTTCTTCAGCCATTCAGAGGTGGATTTGCTGGTGTGTTTTGGGTCATTGTCCTGCTGCAGCACCCAAGATCGCTTCAGCTTGAGTTGACCAACAGATGGCCGGACATTCTCCTTCAGGATTTTTTGGTAGACAGTAGAATTCATGGTTCCATCTATCACAGCAAGCCTTCCAGGTCCTGAAGCATCAAAACAACCCCAGACCATCACACTACCACCACCATATTTTACTGTTGGTATGATGTTCTTTTTCTGAAATGCTGTGTTACTTTTACGCCAGATGTAACGGGACACGCACCTTCCAAAAAGTTCAACTTTTGTCTCGAAGGTCCACAAGGTATTTTCCCAAAAGTCTTGGCAATCATTGAGATGTTTTTTAGCAAAATTGAGACGAGCCTTAATGTTCTTTTTGCTTAAAAGTGGTTTGCGCCTTGGAAATCTGCCATGCAGGCCGATTTTGCCCAGTCTCTTTCTTATGGTGGAGTCGTGAACACTGACCTTAATTGAGGCAAGTGAGGCCTGCAGTTCTTTAGATGTTGTCCTGGGGTCTTTTGTGGCCTCTCGGATGAGTCGTCTCTGCGCTCTTGGGGTAATTTTGGTCGGCCGGCCACTCCTGGTAAGGTTCACCACTGTTCCATGTTTTTGCCATTTGTGGATAATGGCTCTCACTGTGGTTCACTGGAGTCCCAAAGCTTTAGAAATGGCTTTATAACCTTTACCAGACTGATAGATCTCAATTACTTTTGTTCTCATTTGTTCCTGAATTTCTTTGGATCTTGGCATGATGTCTAGCTTTTGAGGTGCTTTTGGTCTACTTCTCTGTGTCAGGTAGCTCCTATTTAAGTGATTTCTTGATTGAAACAGGTGTGGCAGTAATCAGGCCTGGGGGTGACTACAGAAATTGAACTCAGGTGTGATAAACCACAGTTAAGTTATTTTTTAACAAGGGGGGCAATCACTTTTTCACACAGGGCCATGTAGATTTGGAGTTTTTTTTCTCCCTTAATAACGTAAACTTTCATTTAAAAACTGCATTTTGTGTTCAATTATGTTATCTTTGACTAATAGTTAACGGTTTTTGATGAGCAGAAACATTTAAGTGTGACAAACATGCAAAAGAATAAGAAATCAGGAAGGGGGCAAATAGTTTTTCACACCACTGTAGTATGGGGGGGCCTGAATAAGAACTGGTGGTTGTTTTTTTCTACTCATTAGAAATGGGGTCTTTATACCCCTTTAAAATGTAATAATACTCCATATCTCAAAAATGCTGCAGTAAAATAGTTTCATATGTGGTGTGTATATAGTATGGGACGTCCTGAATAAGAGCTGGTGGTTGTTCTTTTCTACTTATTAGAAATGGGGTCTTTATACCCCTCTAAAGTTCAGTCATATCTTATATCTCAAACAAGTGGGTTTTTTTTTTTATCATATAATGTGTGTACATTATATGGGATAAAAACTGACCATGGCGTTTTATACTTACTAGAATTTATTTTTTCATAAGTCTCTGAAGTGAAATAAAGGCATTTTATTTAACTTTTTTTCCCCATTGTGAACATTTGTTTATTTGACCTCTCTTCCAAAGCAGACGTTAGAAAACATTCATTGAAGAATAACTGCTACTTTTGAACAGTAAAACAAAATAAAAATCAATTCTGGTATTTAGAAAGACTAAATACATTATTTTGTCTGTTTTCTACGAATTCTGCTGTAACTTATCTACATAAAACAATTATTTGAATGGTGAATATTTAAGAAACATATTGTAACAGACAACCGTCAAAGTCACCAATAAATAACAGTTTTTAATATAAATATTATTATATATTATATATAAAATAAATATTAAAGCAGAAATGCAAATAAATAAGCAAGTAAAAATTCACGAGCATGTTGTATTATCTCTCAGTCCTGGGCGTCTAAATGAAAAGCGCTCTGAAAGCGCGTTGTCTCTGTGTCGGTCCTGAAACTACCGTAATCACTGTAATATATGCGCACACTAAAATCAATCGCGGCTGGCTTGACCGTTTTTTTCTGAACCGCGGCTGGCTTTACCGCAGTACATCCTCAGTCTGATCCTAACAGCCTAACATTAGCCAGATTACTGAGATTAAGGAATCTGTTTCCACTCTGTGTTTAGTTTCCATACACACCTTTGGCGTAGGTTCCGTACAGCTCATTGCACAAACAATGTTCTACAGTTAGAATGTAACTCTGTCAGGTTACAGATCTGATACAGAGACCTTTGTATTTCCAGCTGATCAGCAGTTTAATAGATGACGATTGGCCTCGATTGTCTTCTGTGCTGTTAGAGAAAAAACCCATGACAGGTCAATGGAGTGACACAAATAATACCAAAGAATACTTATTAAAATAATTACCTCTTATCTTTATCCTCGTCTTCACCTCTTTGTCTTCTTCTTCTTCTTCTGTCTCTTTAATGCTTTTCATTTTATTTCTCCTGCTACTCGACTGATTTCTTTCTCTCCTTCCATCATTTTAATGCATTTTACTGTTTCTCTTCGTCATCACTATATTTACTTTATTTTATTTTTTGTATTATGTCTTTGCATCTCTCCTTATCCTTTATTGATTTGATTTTGATCTCTCTCTCTCTCCCTCTCCCTCTCTCTCCTTTTTGCTTTCTCATCAAATGTTTCATTCTTTCCTTCTCTTCTCCCCTTTTGCCATCGTATTTCTCTAGCTTTTATTCTTTCTCCCTGTTTATTTATTGTTATTTACTTTTTTTAAATAGTTTAGTCTTGCTTCATCAAATGAGATTTAGTGGGTGAGAAAAACGCATGAATATTGGGGTGTTGGATTAAGAATAATATGAAAATAATGTTAATTAAAAAAAATATTAAAAATAATTAGTCTTATTGTGTGCATGGCTGGGTGTAAATAGTTTAGGTCAGGACACTAAAATCTTCAACACACTTTGTTATTCCTGACTCCATATCCACTGATGTTCTGACTTTGTGCTGAATGGAGAGAATAGCGAGTGCAGAACAGCCTCTCCTGTGACCTGAGGTGACCTGAGGTGACCTGAGGTGACCTGAGGTGACCTGAGGTGACCTGAGGTGACCTGTGACTATCTGATGCACAGGCGTGATACCTTCCACAGATCCTATTAATAGTCTGTTCTTCTCCCGTTAGTTCAGTTTGTTCCTGTCACGCTGCGTGAGCCTTGGCCATCCATGACCCTGTCACCAGTTCACAAGTTTTCCTTCCTTGGATCACTTTTGCTATGTCCTGACCACTGCAGTCCACAAGAGCTGCAGTTTGGAGCTTCTCTCACCCAGTTCTCTAGTCACTCAAATCTTTATGTTTGTCCAGTTCTTCTGATTCCAGCACATCAACTTCTGGAAAAAAAAAGATTTGCAAGATATAGAAGATGTAGATAGTGTTAGAAGGTCCAAACTGTAATGTCTAGACCACGGGGTCAGAGCAACTCCAAACCTGCAGCTTTTGTGGGATGTTGCCAGGATGTCGTGGCCAGGACAAACCAAACGTGATCTAAGAAATGAAAAGCGGTGAGATGGAGTCAGGGTCGTGCACATGGGGAGCGAAGGGTTAATGCTGCTTCCAATAGAAAGTTGTCCGATACAGAGGACATTTTACTGTTTTACTGGCAAACGGAGACCGAATCAATATTAAGTGGGTGGTCATAATGTTATGGCTGACTAGTGTAAGTTCCTGATTCACTTACATTAGAAAGATTTAAACAATAGTTCCCCCCCTTCAGCCGTCTCCTTTTTCCTCTTACTTTTAAACAACAACAAGGCAAAAGACACAGCCGTGTGTACAGTTCCTGTGTAACTATTATTATTATTATTATTATTATTATTAACATTATAATACAGTGTACAGAGCACATTATAAACCTTACAAGCAGCACTACTGTCACTACCACTGCTAGAGAAAATTAATCAACAACTCTGACCAGTCACAATCAGTTGTACCATAATAATAATAATAATAATAATAATAATAATAAATACAGTAGTTATTACGGTTGGTATTTGATGGACATTACAGTCGGGTAAACGGGAAACCTTTTTAGATTTAAAACTAAAAACATGTTTTGTAAAGATAAGGTTGCATTTGCACCAAACACATCTTTTTGTCAAACACCACTGTTTGTTAAAAGGTATTTAAAACCATATTTCATAAATGAGATCCTCAGTTTCAGCCAATATGCTCTATATAGACAACGGTGTCTTTTCAATATTAAACACTAAAGGATTTACTTCCTCATTCTGTGGATTCAAAATACAATAAAGTGTCACTATGTAAAAATATCATCTAAAATAAAGTGGATTTTGACTTTAAAAAGCACATGGATGCAGAAGGGATACTGTATAAGAGTGCTGCAGCGCCCCCTAGTGGAACATAGTGCCAATACTATTTCACTTAAAACCTACTGTATTATGGATTTTTATTGTTCATGCTGTAATGAAATTTAAAATCCTCTAATGGGTGTAAAGTATGATTTAGTTCAATTCAATTCAGTTCAGTTTTATTTGTATAGCGCTTTTAACAATTGACATTGTCTCAAAACAGCTTTACACAATCAAAAGAATTATTTAAGTTTGTATGGAATGTGAATGTGTATGAGTCAAAATGTTCAGATATTCCCTGGTGAGCAAGCCGAGGGCGACAGTGGCAAGGAAAAACTCCCTGAGACGGTAATAGGAAGAAACCTTGAGAGGAACCAGACTCGACAGGGAACCCATCCTCATCTGGGTGAAACAGATAGCAGGAAATGATCTGCATTTATACAGTGTTAAGTGTTAGGTTCAGCTATAATAGTTGATGTTAATTGATGTTATAATAGTTGATGTAAAATGGAGTCCAGTAGTTATTGGAGACTCAGATAGACTTGTAGAAAGTTCCAGTCCTGAACTATCGAATTGTCAAGTCCTCAGAGAAACAGCTGACCACACCAGTCGAGGCCAGAACCATCTTCTAAGTAGATAGAATCATCCCCAGACACCAGGCGCATCCTAAAGAGACACACGGGGCATCCATGCGATGAGACCTCCAACCAGAAACCGGGCACCAGGATGGATCAGACAGGTCCGGAGGGCAGAGGGAGTCTGGATCACTGGCAGCTCAGGAACCACATGTGTAGCTCGACAGAGAGAGAGAGAGAGAAAGAATGAAAGGGGGAGACAGGGGGAGAGAGGAAAGAGAAAGAGGGGGAGGAAGAGAAGAGGAGGAGAGATGGCAATTAGGTATGGTCACAGTCACAATGTATAATGTGAATGTATATTTACTGTAGAGTGCAAGCAGGGACTCCGGCAGGACTAACTATGACATCATAACTAAAAGGGAGGAGCCAGAAGGAAACACAAACATGAGGGGGAACTGAGATGTAAAGCAAACAATCACCTCACCGTCAACAAACCTGAGTGATCAAATGAGAGTGAGGAAGACAGCATCTAAACATACCAGTTCACCATAATACTCTACGTCCATGAGTCCCCCAGATCTGCTCCTTTACCTTATGGCAAATCTATTTATAAAAATGCTTGGCTAAATAAATAGGTTTTGAGTCTAGACTTAAACACTGAGACTGTGTCTGAGTCCCAAACACTATTTGGAAGACTATTCCATAATTTTGGGGCTTTGTAAGAAAAAGCTCCGCCCCCAGCTGTAGTTTTCATAATACGCGGTACTGATAAGCAGCCTGCATCCTTTGACCGAAGTAGGCGTGGCGGATCGTAAGACACTAGCAGTTCGCTCAGATACTGCGGCGCGAGACCATTTAATGCCTTATATGTCAAGAGTAGTATTTTAAAATCAATGCGAAATTTCACATTTAGTTGAGTTCTTTGTTATAATATTTTATATGTTAATATGTTATTCAGTTATTTATCCAGTTGCACTAACCTCTACTTTTTAATGGTCTCTTAATATTGTCATCATTTTTAATTTAATTCATAAAAACCTTTGTGGCATGTTTTTATAGTAAAATAATAATATAGTAGTGTGATATGACCCATTCCCAGGTGGAGTTACTGATACTGCTCTAAAATAGATTATTGTCCTATATCAGCACTAACGAGTGCTCTAGGTCTCCTCTACCGCGGCAAATTGTTTTAATTAAAAAAAATTTATTTAAGACAGAATATTATGTCATGCTTTTTTTCTACCATTTTTAGTTAGATTTGGTGCTGATAATATCAGCTGTTGTTTAAAAAAAAATAAAATTGTGCCATTATTGCTCTCAGTTACAGTGGTGTGAAAAACTATTTGCCCCCTTCCTGATTTCTTATTCTTTTGCATGTTTGTCACACAAAATGTTTCTGATCATCAAATACATTTAACTATTAGTCAAAGATAACACAAGTAAACACAAAATGCAGTTTTTAAATGAGGGGTTTTATTATTTAGGGAGAAAAAAAATCCAAACCTACATGGCCCTGTGTGAAAAAGTAATTGCCCCCTGAACCTAATAACTGGTTGGGCCACCCTTAGCAGCAATAACTGCAATCAAGCGTTTGCGATAACTTGCAACGAGTCTTTTACAGCGCTCTGGAGGAATTTTGGCCCACTCATCTTTGCAGAATTGTTGTAATTCAGCTTTATTTGAGGGTTTTCTAGCATGAACCGCCTTTTTAAGGTCATGCCACAACATCTCAATAGGATTCAGGTCAGGACTTTGACTAGGCCACTCCAAAGTCTTCATTTTGTTTTTCTTCAGCCATTCAGAGGTGGATTCGCTGGTGTGTTTTGGGTCATTGTCCTGCTGCAGCACCCAAGATCGCTTCAGCTTGAGTTGACGAACAGATGGCCGGACATTCTCCTTCAGGATTTTTTGGTAGACAGTAGAATTCATGGTTCCATCTATCACAGCAAGCCTTCCAGGTCCTGAAGCAGCAAAACAACCCCAGACCATCACACTACCACCACCATATTTTACTGTTGGTATGATGTTCTTTTTCTGAAATGCTGTGTTATTTTTACGCCAGATGTAACGGGACACGCACCTTCCAAAAAGTTCAACTTTTGTCTCGTCGGTCCACAAGGTATTTTCCCAAAAGTCTTGGCAATCATTGAGATGTTTTTTAGCAAAATTGAGATGAGCCTTAATGTTCTTTTTGCTTAAAAGTGGTTTGCGCCTTGGAAATCTGCCATGCAGGCCGTTTTTGCCCAGTCTCTTTCTTATGGTGGAGTCGTGAACACTGACCTTAATTGAGGCAAGTGAGGCCTGCAGTTCTTTAGATGTTGTCCTGGGGTCTTTTGTGGCCTCTCGGATGAGTTGTCTCTGCGCTCTTGGGGTAATTTCGGTCGGCCGGCCACTCCTGGTAAGGTTCACCACTGTTCCATGTTTTTGCCATTTGTGGATAATGGCTCTCACTGTGGTTCACTGGAGTCCCAAAGCTTTAGAAATGGCTTTATAACCTTTACCAGACTGATAGATCTCAATTACTTTTGTTCTCATTTGTTCCTGAATTTCTTTGGATCTTGGCATGATGTCTAGCTTTTGAGGTGCTTTTGGTCTACTTCTCTGTGTCAGGTAGCTCCTATTTAAGTGATTTCTTGATTGAAACAGGTGTGGCAGTAATCAGGCCTGGGGGTGACTACAGAAATTGAACTCAGGTGTGATAAACCACAGTTAAGTTATTTTTTAACAAGGGGGGGCAATCACTTTTTCACACAGGGCCATGTAGATTTGGAGTTTTTTTTCTCCCTTAATAACGTAAACCTTCATTTAAAAACTGCATTTTGTGTTCAATTATGTTATCTTTGACTAATAGTTAACGGTTTTTGATGAGCAGAAACATTTAAGTGTGACAAACATGCAAAAGAATAAGAAATCAGGAAGGGGGCAAATAGTTTTTCACACCACTGTATAGTATATTGATTTTATATATAAATATTTATATCTTAATATTTTATATTGTTCAGGTAGTTATTGTTGGTAATGTTGATGTGTTTTTATTGTTTACCTACTATTATATTTTTTCAACTGCTTTGGCAACAAGTTAACATTTTTGTTAACATTCATGCCAATAAACTCCTTCTAAAGCTGTAGAGTTATTTAAAGGAATCGATAAGATCAGCTAATATGCATCACATACAAACTAAGCAAAACTGCTGCTATGAGTAAAAGTTTTTTTCAGGATCACTTTATAATCCAGGTGTTTCCTCATCAGCGCGATGCCCCTATATGGACTAAATAAGAAATTAAGAAACAAATGTGAAAACCACCTGAAATTCTAAATAGATTTACCTTTTTTGTGTGAGTTGGCTTTTGCTCCTCCTGATGATGTCATTGGATTCGGAGGCTGCTTTGCACTGGATTCTTCCTTGAAGAATCCTTGAATCCTTGGATTGTCCTCCTCAACCTGGTACACCAGGTCCAGGTGCTGCTGAGCTAGCTTCAGATGTCTCCGTAGTCTGTTCAGCTTCTGTGAAGATGCCGCATCACCCAGAGATTCGCGGCCCTCCTCGTCGAGGTCCCTGGTCCTCTGTTTGGACGAGGCTAGTGGGAATCACAGATGATGCAGATGCCCAGGTGCAAGATCTCGAGCACGGTGAGCAGCAGGCAGAGGCCGCTCACAGCGTACATGATACGCAGTAAAATGGTCTTCTCAGTGAGACGTGACACATAGCAGTCCACTGTTACAGGCCATGGGCTACGTGTGCATATGTACTCTGGTGAAACTGTAAATCCGTACTACTCATACTGGGCTTCCAGGAAACCCACCTCGAAAGCCACATGTGACATAAGGTCCATCACGTACTCATGCAGCAAGCTGTCACGCTTGATTCGTCTCCATCCATCAGATTTTTTCCTCTCGTCTTTCTCCTTTTCTTTTTCCTTCCGTCTGTCCCCTCTGTATTCACTCCATGGCATGCGTGTAATCTTATGCAGAGTGAAGACAAGGTACAGAATGGTGGGTGTGGTAATCACAATGATCTGAAAGACCCAGAACCTTACATGCGAAAGCGGTGAGAAAGCATTGTAGCACGCACTTTCACAACCAGGGTGTTCCGTATTGCATGTGAATGTACTCTGTTCATCATTGTACACTGACTCACCACCCACCACAGTCAGTACAATACGAAACACTATGTGCAGAGCAGAGGTGGAAAGAGTATAATACTGTTACTTTAGTGAACTTTTACTGAAGTACAAGTAAAGTTGCCCTTATAAAAATCTACTCAAGTAAAAGTCAAAAGTAACTCATTAAAAATTTACTCAGAGTAAAAGTTACCGAGTTACATTTTTTTAACAGCATTGCGGGATGGAACACACTCGCATAATAAATCTGTTCCCTTTGTTGTGCTTGAAATCAAAGTGGCCGCTTAAATATGACCAGGGGTTTGCTTCATAAGAATTTGTTGACATTTCACTTCCAGCTGTGTCTGCATCACTGGCGTCTGTTCTGTCCGTAAGATCAATCCCCACTGGTTTCCGGGGAATTTTTTTCCTTCCCCGTTGTATTATTTGTATAATTTTTTCATTTTCATTCATTTATTTTTTACTCAGTAGTGAATATGATTTAAAATGTAGTGAAGTACAATACTTTAAACAAAACATACTTAAGTTAAAGTAAAATTTTAAAAACTACTTTAAAAAGTAGAAGTACAGAAAAATCTATTGAATTACAGTAACGTGAGTAAATGTAATTCATTACTTTCCACCTTTGGTGCAGTGGGAGCCAAAGTTTGCCCATGAATGTTGAGTGGTTGGAGATCTCCTCCAGAAAACGTGTCAGAAAACTCGAACCAATGATGTCACTTCTGCAGCGCGTTGGTCAGTCCTGTTTGTAAAAAGACAGGAAAACTAGGACATGTTCATAGCAGCACACATAAACTAGTGCAGGTTTAGTTTAAACTAGGATTTGCGCAGATCTACAGTCCAGAATTTCACAGCTCTAAATCGAGTCGAAGAAATGAGCGGAAAAAAAGGAGCTTGTATACCATGCACTGGTTTCCACATCTTTACAAACTTTAGTTACAAATCAAAACATGCATATTAATTTAGTTGCAACATGACCGCCGTCTGTTCGCTTGTTTATTCAACAACCAGAATCTTGAGCTTAATAATAGTTGAAATCTTCACACTTTTAGTGTACACTTTAACCATGGGTTAGAAAAATACACTTTTTCATTAGGCGAGCCAAAGCTAATAGAAATGGCCACTTCTGCTCAGGGTGTAATATTTCAATATTTCAGAACTAGACTGGACAAACAGTAACAGAAACAGGCCACTAGATGGCGCCACTTTGATACTGTGAAAAGTTTGAAGGCACTACATTTCACACAAGGTCCAGGTCAAGGCCAGATGTGGAGGCCCCGCCCCTTCGCTCACCTGCAGAGGTAGGGAGCCTACGGAGGGAGCCTACAGAGTGAGTGAGGAGCAACAACAGGTTGAGGAGCAGCCCATCACAGGCCCAATGACAGATGTTTTTAGTAATATAATTAATAATCTGACTTGTTTTTACATGTAATAAACAGTAATGTCATCAAATTACAACTTTAAAGCAGTAATTAGTCATTTGTTGTTTTTTTGATTAACTTCCCCAACACTGGTTAGCACATACTGTACTCAATCAAGGAAATTACACACACACACACGCGCGCACACACACGCAGACACACACACACACACACACACACACACACACACACACACACACACACACATAAAACATAGCTGCTCAAGTTAATGCGTAAGTTTACATTCACAGTATTTAAATATATTCAGTCTATATATAGTCTAATATATATTCAGTATAATAGATAATAAGTAATGTGTGACGTTTTAATTTTTAGGAAATAAAGAAGACCAAATAAAGTGTTGTGACTTGTGTTTATTTCATTTCATTTCTTAAATTTTTTGTGTTGGTGGTGAGTGTAAAACACTAAAAAAAAACAAAGAAAGATAACTATAGTCAATGACAACTGTTTTGACAACTCAAACAGAGGAAAAAAATATGGAATCACCAAATCTGAGGAAAAAAATATGGACTCACCATGCACTTTGCATTTCTAAAACAAATACCTGTATCTGATTACAACTGTTAATTAGTCTACAGTTAAAAAAGAGTGTTTGCACACATTAGGGATGTGTTGAACCAAGATGATTGACATAACTCATAGCTCCAACACGAGAGATGTCAGTTGAAACAAAGGAGAGAATTATCAAACTTCTTGAAGAAGGTAAATCTTCATGGAATGTTGTAAAAGATGTTGGTTGTTCCCAGTCAGCTGTGTCTAAAATCCGGACCAAGTACAAATCAAATGGAAAGGTTGTAAAAGGGAAGCGTACTGGTAGACCAAGAAAGACATCAAAGCGCCAAGACAGAAAACTTAAAGCAATATGACTTGAAAGCAGAAAATACACAACAAAACAAATGAGGAACAAATGGGCAGAAAGTGGAGTCAATGTCTGTGACCGGACAGTAAGAAATCGCCTAAAAGAAATGGGATTTACATACAGAAAAGCCAAAAGAAAACCATCATTAACATCTAAACAGAACAAAAACAAGGTTTCAGTGGGCTAAAGAAAGACAATCTTGGACTGCGGATGACTGGATGAGAGTTAGAGTCAGTGATGAATCACGAATCTGCATTGCGCAGGGTGATGATGCTGGAACTTTTGTTTGGTTCCAATGAAATTTATAAAGACAACTGCCTGAAGAAAACATGCAAATTTCCACAATCATTATTGATATGGGGTTGTATGTCAGGTAAAGGTATGGGGGAGACATGACAGTCATTACATCTTCTATAAATGCACAAGTTTATGTTGAGATTTTGGACACTTTTCTTATTCCATCAGTTGAAAGGATGTTTGGTGATGGTAGCATCATTTTTCAGGATGATAATGCATCGTGCCATAGGGCAAAATCTGTGAAAACATTCCTACAGGAAATACATATAATGTCAATGGCATGGCCTGCAAATAGTCCGGACCTTAATCCAATTGAAAATCTGTGGTGGAAATGAAAGAAACTGGTCCAGGACGAGGCTCCAACCTGCAAAGCTGATCTGGCAACTGCAATAAGACAAAGCTGGAGACAGACTGATGAAGTCTACTGTTGGACATTAGTTAAATCCAGGCCTCAGAGAATTCAAGCTGTTATAAAAGCCAGAGGTGCTGCTACAAAGTACAAGTAGTGTTTTTATTTGGTGATTCCATATTTTTTTCCTCTGTTTGAGTTGTTAAAATAGTTGTCATTGACTATAGTTATCTTTCT
Organism: Channallabes apus; assembly: GCA_030522415.1. NCBI lineage: Eukaryota > Metazoa > Chordata > Actinopteri > Siluriformes > Clariidae > Channallabes > Channallabes apus. Next base: position 32,785,422 of record CM060124.1, on the reverse strand, counting down.
TTGTGTTTTTTTAAGTGTTTTATACAGCCAGAAGTTTGGATTGTTGAGTGAAAATAGTTTAGTGCATGTATGTGCTTGTTTTTTCTACACAATTAAACATTTGAATGAACATCTTCTGAGAGGGTGATTCCATCATGTTTGCCAGGGGTTGTACAGTAGTATCTGCTCGGATGTAAGAGCACGGCCACGATGGGGGATATTAGTGATGTAAGGACGGATTAGATTATGGATATGTGTAATTGATAGCAATGAAAAACAGTAATGCTCAAACAAAAATGTACGGGGAAAAGACAAAAAACATCCTTGGCCGACGTAAATGTAATTCTCTTGGAATTAATGCAGCCTCCTCATCTATGGGATCCTCCAAAAAAAGGACAAGCCGTTCTCCTAACTGTCTTCTCTGTTTGTGTCCGAAATGTGGGCGATGAATGACTGAGGCTACGGCGAGAAATACCGCTGCGTCTTTAACAAAGGGGAGGAGACCGACAGAAACTCCGAGTTCAGAGAATAAAACCTGCTCCTGACCAGGTTAGGGTCACAGAGTAAGTTGCCACGGTAACTGAGTAATAGTTACCTCTCTTTCAGAAACAGGCTTGAGTTACCCTGCTTTCTCGGGTTTGACAAACCTGCCTTTTTGAAACGGAAAACTCTGACTCTCTATCTCAGGGTTACCAAACTCTGAGTTTTCACTTAACCTGCTTTCTGAAACAGGCCCCTGATGTGCCTGTTCGCATGCAACATGTTCAGCATTCATTGCGTAGACATTGGCACATGGAGAAACACAATTGCAGCTCTAACTGTATATAGCGATATCCAGTATTTAGCATGTCTGTGATGTAAGTAAATTGACTAATTTTAAGTCTGCATATACAGTAGTATAGCCACTTCTGTGTGAAGGGTTTATAAGATTATAAGAAATATGATTCGACTGATCATATGAAATAGCATGTAAAATATTAGTTTGCTTGCTTTATGCCCATAAATATTTAAAACCTTCACAACTCTGTTTTTAAATGTCATCATCTAAGAATTCACTGCCTCCAGAACAAGATACAGCAGATAAAAATGCATCCAAAAAGGTGATGTAAAAAAAGTCTCATTCTTATGATTGCAGTTACTCTTACAAATGTGTGCACTGAATTTTTATTCTCTGAATATGCAAACTTTGACTTCATCTTTTGGATACATTGTTTGATATTTTGCTGGATACATTTTCTTTCTCTTAGTAAAAGTATTTCTGAATGTGAGATTTTATTTCTTGGTGTCAGATAAGCGAGTTGCCATCAGACAGTGCTGCCTGTGAAGAACTGATCGTAGTAACAGATGAGGTAAATTAGTTATTCTGCATTCGAGTAAAGTCATGTTTGTAAGAACTGTGCTGACCTACACATTTAGTGCAGTGTTTTACCTTTCTGTAGCTGAATATAACTTTGTTTTTTTGTAGACTCCTAGTGAGGTTCAGCATTCTACCCATGAATTAAACACAACATCTCAGTCAGAAGTCAGAGCTGAAGTGGAAGTAGCGGTGGTAATGGAGTCGAGTGTCTGTGCCTGTGCTAAAGGACTGGAGAAGGTTGTTCAGAAGATCTAATTCTTATTTAATATTCAAACCCTTTACCTGTAGTAGAATTTTTTCTTTATTTCTGAATTTCAGGTTACCCTTGATATGGCCCAGTTGTCCTCAGAGAAGCAGAATGATGGTGAGAAGAACGGTGTGGAGAAGGTAATATTGAGAATTACATGATTCAAGAAAATGATTACTTGTAGACTTTACCTATTGAGCTATCAGTCTAATTCCTGGTTGTTTTCTAATCTTAATATTTACAGATGTATCCTGTCAAAGAGTCGTTGGTAAATGAGGAGCTGAGGACACAAGGACTTGAACAGGTATTTGAATGTTTTGATGGATTTGTTGGACATTATTTACAGTATTTTACCTTTTTTTATTAAAACTGGAGCAACACATTGTCAGTATAGGTTTTGATATACTGTGTGAATGTGCTTGTATACACCGTTCCACACTGTTCTTAACCCTGGGTTATCTTCTTTCTAAACTCTACTTTTAACCCCAGGTAAAGGAGTGGTTCACATTTGAAATTTGGGAGTGGGGTTATCACCGCATTTTACCTGTTGTTCTGAAACACTGCTCTGTAGCAGGGTCCACACCGCTTTTGCGGGGTAAACACCGCATTGTGGTGCCAAATATGTACAGTGTGGAACAAGCAGGGGTAGAATGTTATGACTTGATGCGTAGCAACATACAACCAATCAGAAACACCTTGTGTACAGTCACAAACTGACCAGCGTACACCTCATATCAATAACTCCACACGCTGTGTAAACCAATACCAATTGAGGAAAAAGTGTAAATACTGAAAGAATACTGCCAGAAACACCTGAATTGGAGTAAAAAAAAAACATTGCAGGACTTAAAACAGTCTAGTTATTATTTGGAAAGTGTTTTGTAGTGTTTATAAAGTTGTGTAAGACATGCATTTTTTATTTAATTTTTTTTTATATGAGGACATCCCCCTGAATATGTTCTCAGTGTTTGTCCTGACTGAAGAATCTGTGTGGTGTTAGTTTTACAAAAACCTTGTTTATGAGGACACTAGTTATTATTGGGACAGTGTACTGTATTAGTGTTTATAAAGTTGTGTATGACTGAAACTAGTTTTAAGAGAACACTGTTTTTATTTATTCTGACATCAGAATACAGATGTTGCCATTAAAAACGCATGTTTCGAGAAAAGGGATCCCGTGACTTGCCGCGGCTGCGTGCGGGAAGCTGTGAAAATGCCCTTCATTACCTGTAGGGGGCAGTCATGTTTCAGTCTGAAGTATTGTGTGTCTACTGAAGCCGAAAATGTGTCCAAATTAAACCGCGCATGCGTGTTTGGAGACGCTGTGGCCGCGCTGTGGATCAGTCGGTTGTGGATCATCACGGAGGTACTACACGGCGTGGCTGCAGCTGGAGTTTGTCGTGTTCGAGGTAAGTTTAGCTTTCTGTTTTGGATGTGATTCTCGCTTTCATGACTCCCAATTAATGTTCATCTTAATCTCAGGACGTACAATTAGCAATATTTCAGTTTTTAATAGTGTGGAGATTCACAAAACACCGTTTTCGTGTAAAAACCTGAACCTGCGGAGCCTCCCAGGGGTCCTGTGGTTAATAAATAAATAAATAAATAAAATAATAACGAACCGAGCGCGCGGATTAATAAACCGAGATGTGTTTCTTGCCCCCACACCTCGTGAAAACGGCGTATTTAGAGAAAGGCTTGCCAGTGAGATGCCATTTCTGAACAAACTGAGTTGTGTGTGTTAAAGCATTAAATGGTAAAAGAGCACTAGCAATAAACATTTTTTTCTGAATCCGAATTTTATTAATAGAATTTTTTTAGAATTTTCTTAAAAAATTTGGACATCTGCTATCAGACCTATTGGTTAACTCTGACAAAGTGTTGATAGTAGGAGATTTTAACATTCATGTAGATGATGCTAACGACGCTTTAGCACTCACATTCATGGATTTACTAAATTCCTTTGGGGTTAAACAAAATATAATTGGAGCAACTCACCGCTTTAATCATTCGCTAGATTTAATTATATCCCATGGTATAGATGTCTCTAATATAGAGATCATACCTCAAAGTGATGATATCACAGATCATCACCTCCTGACATACAGGAGCCACGCCAAATAGCCGCGACAGTGTGGCTGAAGTGTGAATGGCGTGTGAATGGCCTTTGCACGCCGTAATCCCCCCTCCCTTTTCTGGCCGAAAGGCGTGTCAAGATTTCACAGTAAACACGCCCATTCAAGCCCAATTTATTCATTTACCTGGTGCCACCACTAGATGGCGATTCGTTCTCAAGAACACGTTAAAACAAGCCAGCTGCGCTGAGTTGCAATCACGTGATTTTAACAACCCGCCTCCACCCCCGCCGAACTGACGCTACCAAACTACAGAGATGAAGATGGCGGCTTAACGGACTATTCGTGGTAAGTGATGTTTTATTTTATAAAATGTGTTTGGGGTAGTTTACAGTTTATTTCCCAGTTTAGTTTTTTTATTGGCCGTTTTAAATATCACTGGGAGCAGCAGCAGCGGTCAGATGTGACTTTAGGGAACTTAATGTTCTGTTTACCAAGTCTGGAGTTAATATTACAGCTTACTGTCAGTGTCACACACTCACAATGTCACTCCACTTTAACTCAAAAACATGCTCAAGCTTCGACAATACTATTAATGTCCCTATTACAAGAGCTGCACTACCCGATGAAGAGTGTTTGTGTTCTCTGTAAATACTGAGAGAATCTCACCGCGTGTTGTCTGGATAAATTCAGCGCTTATTTATTCTCTGGTTAAGAGTTAATCTGCAGGTTATTTCTGTGACTGTAATATAATGTGATGCAGTTGATGAGGGACACAGACTGAGGGGAGCTGTACAGGAGCTAGTAACGCTCATAACCCGGTTTATATTTTATACACTTTGTCCGGGACTTTCCGCGGTAGCGCGAGCGCTTAGTTAAAGAGCTGAATAACAACACTGAAGTGTTTATCAGTTAAGGAGGAGGAGGAGGGGGGAGGTGTGTGTGTGTGTGTGTGTGTGTGTGTGTGTGAGGGGCTTCAGTAAGTTATAGTTTGGCTTCAGGGATGAACTAATGCTCATATACGAGTGTTATATCGCTTAACTTATTTGTATGAGAAGCGCATTAAGTAAATTCCCGGTTAATTTAATGCAGACGATAATACAGACAGTCACTGGTTAACACTAACACTGTTCACTGGTTAACACTAACACTGTTCACTGGTTAACACTAACACTGTTCACTGGTTAACACTAACACTGTTCACTGGTTAACACTAACACTGTTCACTGGTTAACACTAACACTGTTCACTGGTTAACACTAACACTGTTCACTGGTTAACACTAACACTGTTCACTGGTTAACACTAACACTGTTCACTGGTTAACACTAACACTGTTCACTGGTTAACACTAACACTGTTCACTGGTTAACACTAACACTGTTCACTGGTTAACACTAACACTGTTCACTGGTTAACACTAGCACTGTTCACTGGTTAACACTAACACTGTTCACTGGTTAACACTAACACTGTTCACTGGTTAACACTAACACTGTTCACTGGTTAACACTAACACTGTTCACTGGTTAACACTAACACTGTTCACTGGTTAACACTAACACTGTTCACTGGTTAACACTAACACTGTTCACTGGTTAACACTAACACTGTTCACTGGTTAACACTAACACTGTTCACTGGTTAACACTAACACTGTTCACTGGTTAACATTAGCACAGGCAGTTTATTTACATTACAGAATCCCCAAAACAGTATTTTACACACTCTGTGGTAAATAGGTTTATTAATATATTTTATTTTTATTAGAACTATATGTTCTGTGAAGTTTATTTATCTTTGTCTTGACTAAATTCTCCTGTTGTCTTTAAGCAGAGCTCCGCTGTGGACGATTGGGGGGTCAGACGGCTGACGGCTGGACTTTTGGAGCTACAGGACTGGAGGAGCCTGAACAAGCTGTTGAGGGAGCTGTAGGAGGGATGACGTCACAGTCCGACAGCTTTAGAATGATGTTTGATCAGGTCTACTGTATATTCTGAACATAGTACTGCAAAATGTCTGATACAGTACTTTGGGGGAAACAAAGACTTAAACTGTTAAGTAATAACATTATTAATAACAAATATGTAATAGTTTTGATATTTGAAAAATTAATATTTTAATGTAAAAGGACTATAGATAGAGACTTATAAGCAGCTGGTGTATCCGGGTTGTTTAATGAACTTTAAGCAAAAAGACAACATGTATTCATCTGTTTTATATAAATTACTGTTTTAACTTTGACTAGTTTTGGAAGAATAAATTGAATTGTTAAAGTGATGTTTTGCGTGTTTTAATTTTGGGGGATTGTTTGGATATTTAAAAATTGTTTAGTTGAACCAACAACTTCAATGGGCAAAAAATGGGACACAACTTTGTTTTAAATAGTCAAAGAGTTGGGCTGAAAATAATAATAATAATTATTGATCATAGAAACAAATGAAACCAGTTAAACACTTGATTATATGTATTTGTGTTTGTGATTGTGACCCATAATAATTTTTTCTCAGTATAAATAAATGTTTTGGGTTTTAAGAACTCCAAAAGAGCAACGACAAACTTGGTATTCTCCATTGAGGTTTCTCACCTTCCACTCCTGAGTAGGACATGGTGTTAATTGCTCTGTGTGTGCGTGTGTGTTTTTGGTGGGGGGATGGGTGTGTGTGTGTGTTTTCGGCTGTTCAGCAGTTCTAAACACAAGCACAGTTTTTGTCCTTAACTAAAATACTTCAATACGTTAATGAATTTATTTTGCTGAATAAGGTAATAAGCGATATTTAAACCAAACCAGTAAGTTAAGTAAGTGTTCCATACATTAAAGTACTGTGTATAACCAAGTGCCCTAGCAAACACAGTTACAGTACAGTTTACAGTACAAACAGAGTGTGTGCGCTGGGGGGATTGGAAGGTGAGTGAGAATACTCATTTACAAGACAAAAGACGGTCAGAGGCAGCGCCGTTCTAGACCAGACAACACGGGGTGGGGGGAGGGGGGCATCATGTTCGAGCACTGTTTTTACCTGGCCTTACTGTATAGTAACAGTATTGTATTTGCTGAATTGTGTTGAGGCACGCAAACCCCCTGACCACAATAAGGTGGCAATCCCTCAGGGGGAAACTAAAAAAAATATATATATATATATATATATATATATATATATATATATAATATCCTTAATCCAGATTTTATCAATCAATGACATAACATTTATCTAAGCTGGATGGTCAAATTCTCAAAAACGTTAAACCTAAAGTAAGACTTAACACACTATAACTAAAATATTTACAAAACTGAAAGGTTGTCTTATGAATAATAAAAAATACAAACTAAATTAAAACAGATGGGCTGTTGAACAGATCATAATATGTTTTATGTTTTCTGATTATAAATGATATATGGGTTGATTTTAGAAAGGCTAAATGAAATAGCTAGTTTTTGGTCATGTCAGTCCAGTAACTATACTATGTAAAAGTAATTATAATATGAATTAATTAAGGGCAGGACCTAACCTAATGTTAATAATTTACACCATGATAACATTAGTATTCATGTTTTTGTATATATTTCTAAATGTTCAAATGAACGTTTCAGAGTATATAATTTGTCGTGTGATCTGTGATTGAGACCCATGAGTTAAATTGAAATATTTTTTATAGGTAGTAAGCCAGGTTTTAGTAACCGTGGATAAATCAGCATGAAAGCCCTCTCTCGCGCACGCGCTCTCACGCTATCTCTCGCACTCACACACACACACTGTACACACACAGACACACACAAATAATACATGAAATCGCATAAAACCAAATGAAACTAGGGTAAAAAATATGAGCAGTAAAATACAGTAGTATCCTGTAGGTGATTCCTGTCCTGTGATAACAGGCACTAACACTCTAGAACTGTTTACTTCTGTTAGTTTTGTTTTCAAGTGTGAATGTTTATGGGGATTAAATCTGTCTCTGCTGCTGCATCTATACACCGTTGTGATAAGTGATTTGTGCCCCATCAGATCTTTAATGTGGGACATTATGCTGGTTAAATGACTAAAGACACACTGATCCGTATGGACAGATATTTGTTCCAGATATTATGCGCCATTAATCACCCAGATAGCAAGGTGACATTGATTCAATGTTGAAATTTCATCAGAATCATCATTTTGGTTGAGGTTGATTTTTCAATGCTAAATAATGTTGAATCAATGTTGATAATTCAATGCTTTTCAGTGTTGAAAAGACCAACATTGAATCAATGTTGATTTTTGGTTTTGGAACCCATCCTCATTCAACAATGTAAGGCAAATTAAATTAACTAAGTGCATTTCTATAAAAATGTGTATGCATGTGTGTATGTGTTTAAAACAGGTTAAAAAATTGACTACAAGAGATTTGCCATGGTGCTTAAAAAAAAATAATAATAATAATTTTATATATATATTCTCTCTTCAAGAAGGGGGACCGGAGAGTGTGTTCCAACTACAGAGGGATCACACTTCTCAGCCTCCCCGGGAAAGTCTATTCAGGGGTCCTGGAAAGGAGGGTCCGTCGGATAGTCGAACCTCGGATTCAGGAGGAGCAGTGTGGTTTTCGTCCGGGTCGCGGAACAGTGGACCAGCTCTTCACCCTTAGCAGGGTCCTGGAGGGGGCATGGGAGTTCGCCCAACCAGTCTACATGTGCTTTGTGGACTTGGAGAAGGCATTCGACCGTGTCCCTCGGGGAGTCCTGTGGGGGGTACTCCGGGAGTATGGGATATCGGATTCCCTGTTAAGGGCTGTCCGGTCCCTGTACAACCGGTGTCGGAGCTTGGTCCGCATTGCCGGTAGTAAGTCTGACCTGTTTCCGGTGAGAGTAGGACTCCGACAGGGCTGCCCTTTGTCACCGATCCTGTTCATAATTTTTATGGACAGGATTTCTAGGCGCAGCCAGGGCGTTGAGGGGGTACAGTTTGGTGGGCTCAGGATTGGGTCACTGCTTTTTGCAGATGACGTTGTTCTGTTGGCCTCATCACCCTGTGACCTACAGCTCTCACTGGATAGGTTCGCAGCCGAGTGTGAAGCGGCTGGGATGAGAATCAGCACCTCCAAATCTGAGGCCATGGTCCTCAGCCGGAAAAGGGTGGAGTGCCCTCTCAGGGTTGGGAGTGAGATCCTGCCCCAAGTGGAGGAGTTTAAGTATCTCGGGATCTTGTTCACGAGTGAGGGTAAAATGGAGCGGGAGATTGACAGGCGGATCGGGTCAGCGTCTGCAGTGATGCGGGCTCTGTATCGGTCCGTCGTGGTGAAGAAGGAGCTGAGTCAAAAGGCAAAGCTCTCAATTTACCGGTCGATCGACGTTCCTACCCTCACCTATGGTCATGAGCTGTGGGTAGTGACCGAAAGAACAAGATCGCGAATACAAGCGGCCGAAATGGGTTTCCTCCGCAGGGTGTCTGGGCTCTCCCTTAGAGATAGGGTGAGAAGCTCAGTCATCCGGGAGGGGCTCAGAGTAGAGCCGCTGCTCCTCCGCATCGAGAGGAGCCAGATGAGGTGGCTTGGGCATCTATTTAGGATGCCCCCTGGACGCCTCCCTTGTGAGGTGTTCCGGACACGCCCCACCGGAAAGAGACCCCGGGGAAGACCCAGGACACGCTGGAGGGACTATGTCTCTCGGCTGGCCTGGGAACGCCTTGGGATCCCCCCGGAAGAGCTGGAAGAAGTGGCCAGGGAGAGGGAAGTCTGGGCATCCCTGCTGAAGCTGCTGCCCCCGCGACCCGACCTCGGATAAGCGGAAGAAGATGGATGGATGGATGGATGGATGGATGGATGGATGGATATATATATATATATATATTGAGGAAAAAAAATAATTTGACGGTAAGTTTTGTGTATTTACCTTGCTGTCTAGTTTACTCACTTGAGAGCTTAATTCCTGTTTGCCGTTCAAAAGTACTCAATTTTCGGCTCGCATTTAACATCGGAGGGTGTTTTTACACTGTCGCCACGTCAGTATAATACACTCTACAGGCATGAGAATTCAATATGTTGTAGTCTGGAAGTTCCTGCCACTCACGGTGAAAGAATTTTGGCGATGCGACCTACGGTATTCTGTTGGGAAGCATTTGTTTGAGACCTTAGTTCCTGTTTCCCGTTGTCTGTGTCTGACCCAGAGCAGTGTGCGTGCCCCACATGGAAAGAACCTATATGAGGATATATGCGCATATATGAAACCTATATGCAGTATATATGCGCATATAACCGCACCTACAGTATATGGGGCCAGGGGTAGCTCAGTGGTTAAGGCATTGGACTAAGGTTCAAACCCCACAACCACCAAGTTGCCACTGTTGGGCCCTTGAGCAAGGCCCTTAACCCTCAACTGCTCAGATGTATAATGAGATAAAAATGTAAGTCGCTCTGGATAAGAGCGTCTGCCAAATGCCTAAATCTAAATGTAAATATGAGGATATATGCGCATATATGAAACCTATATGCAGTATATATGCACATATATGATAATATATATGCTGCATATATGCGTATATATGCTGCATATATGCGTATATATGCCACATGTAGGCAACATTGAGGTGCATATATGTGCATATACAGGCCATATAGGTCTCCTGTATTGCTTCTTTATATCCACATATAAGCCCTACTGTATATGTACATACAAGATATGTCTCCTATGGCAGGATCTGGTCATTTTAGCTCATATCTCACTTTGGCAACTATCATACATGATGCCTAGCTCATATTTTCTATTATCAAGGCAATAACTAAGAACTACCAAAAAAAATGCAAAAAACTAATCCTAATTGCCCACATACAGTATATGAGGATATATGCACATATATGAAACCTCAGTCTCAGTGAAAATCTTTTTGAAACACGTCACTAAAATTAACTGAAATGAGAAATATATCTACTGTATATAAAGCTTAAAGTGTCTACTTTTAAATGATGCAAGTCACATTGAAAACAAATATTCTCAGTTTATGTAATCCGTATGAAACCAAGGAGAGGCACAGAATTTCTGTCACACTTATATGCTAATGACCCGAGGCAGGACACGCCCATGCGCCAATCACACGGAAATCAGTCCGGGTAATTTACATACTAGACCACGCCCCCGGACACCGGCATGAAAAAACGAACACAGAGAGACAGGTTTGAAAATACTCCGATTCAGTGAGTTTTCAGCACGTTTTGGAAGATGGCACGCGCTTACACATCCGAGGAAACTCTTCAGAATGTTCTGGAAAGTTTACATTTACCTCAGAAGAAGACTGTGTGACTCCGACGACGAACGGGAGCATTTTGAACAGAGAATAGACCCATGCTACACTGGGTAAGTTATTAAGTCTTATATAACTCTTATTCTGATAATATTAAACTAATATTAGTAAATATTTTCCTCACTACAGCTAGCTCTTGTCAGCTTGTGTGACACATTGGCTTTCAATGCCATTTATATAGTTTAGGTAAATCATGCTAACATGCTGCCTCATGTAGCACAAACATGATATTTCCCGGTGGCTAAGCTAATGCCTTATGGAGTTTACAGATGTTTATATTCACCTTGTTTTGGATAGCTTTAGATTATGGTTGCTAATGTGTATTTGGCTCCATTTTGGTTAGCTTATAACACTGCTATCAGTAATGTTATTTAGCACAAACAATCAAGTTCCAGGTGGCTAAAATACTGCCTTATGTAGCTAAGTGATGCTTATGAATATTTCTTTGGTGTAAATGTATATAATCCCTTTTGTTTAGCGTGTATTTACAAATACCTGATAAGATGTAATTGTTTAGAATGTGTTCAATATGTGTGTAATGTCCAGTGGATGGTGTTTTTTAAAACTCAAATTGACTTATGGCAGCAGTGTGTAGTATTATCTATCACCATCATTGATGCTGTCATGTGACCTACAGAAGAGAGGTGTATATTTTTCATGTTGAAGTGTGGATACATTTTTTGGTCATCTCTGTATATATTGTGCATCCATATTAATTGCACATCCATTTACTCTGAACAGTATAGGCTAACATTTTTTTATTTATTTGTTTTTAGGAATGTGTCTGCATCACCCTTGCCTTCACCAGCCCCTCACATCAGGACACGCAAGCTCCGTTCAGATGGACCTCTTGTATTTGTGAAGTGGATGGACACACGAGAAGTATCTACCTGTTCTACCATCCATTCTGCGTTACAGTAGATGCGGTGAAGATGAGGGTGAAATTACAAGGTACATGGACTACAAAGACATTTCCATGTCCTGTGACTGCGTACAACCAGCACATGGGGAGTTGATCACTCTGATCAGCTATTACAATACTATACTACACAGCACAAAACAATGAAGCCGTACAGAAATATTTCTCTACACTGCTTGGACATTGCTCCCACCAATGCTTACCCTGCATGTATGTTTTGTAATATATTTTTTTTATCTTGCACTGTTTTACTCTGAATGTCCGTCTTTTTTCAGTTTTTATTTTGTACTGTTCCTGTTGCAGTTTTACCCTGCATGTAAACAAATGTCCAGAATGTCCAGATTATCATTAATCTGCATTTATACATAAAATCCTATTAACTATTGGGAAGCTAAACATAAGAATCAGTATGAAACATGAAAAGTTTCTAAAAGTTGCCAATAAATTAATATTGTGATGTGAAATAATTTTTCAGATTGAAGTTATAAAGGGCTCTGGGGTGTTTTGCCAGGCAGAAGCGTGGAGAGCAGCCCGCCTTGCCACCTCTGCTACTGCCATGGTACGGAATCTGCTGCTGGGCACCTTCGACTTGGAGACTTGACCAAATTAAAAAGGTAGCCTTTATTGGTGAGTAAATGCATAATGCGTTGAGAAGGGAAAACAAAATATTTAAGACTTTATAAGTTCACCACTTTAACCATAACCTACTTGTATCAATGTTTATTAGCCATCAATGGAGACTGCATAAGGTAGAGCACCCATTATTGTTACTGTATCTGCTTGGTACCTATAATACTAATTCATCACTTGCTCACTTCTTAATCCTACCTTTCCTCTTCTAAAGCCACATTATATTGCGCTGTAAGGTGTGTAGTCCTCTATTTTGTAGAACATATAAATTAATCATAATGCTGTCAAAAATAATGTCATAAATAGATTTTCTTTATCAATTAACTTCTATTAATTAAATAAAATTTTTAATGTAAATTTTTAAAGTTTAATGGAATGGCTATGTGAAAGATGCTGAAGTTGACGTGCCACTGGTCTTTTATATTAATGTTGTTCGGAAGCCTGTGTAATGATGTAGTTTCGACATCTATCGACTGAACAGCGTTTTTTCGACTTGTTTTCATGTTATTGTTGTTCAGCAATGGCATGGACGTGATGTTTTGGCAAAAGAAGGGTGGGATGGTGGTTGATGGTGACTGAAAGCGGTGACTGAGTAGATTGGACGTCACAGCAGCTCGTGAAAAGGCAGAGCTACTTTATGCAAGCTGTGTGCATTCTACTGTGGATTGACTGTTTTGAAACTTATATGGTAGTTACATAGCCCCTAGACCTCAGTTACCATGAAAAAAGCCATGAAATTTCAGTTTTGACCATATGGGATCTTAAACAAGGACGTCATCTTTTTTTAATTATTGTTTGTTCGGGGAGGAATTATAGACCACAATGTCAGCATGATCTTGGGTTGTTTCCTTATCACTTCTTGTGTGCGTTTGGCTGTAGCTTGCACACCAGACAGAGTTGTTGGCGATTCATCCTATTGTAAAGTGATGCAGTGTGTAATCTCCTGTCGCCAATTCATTGTGCAGTGTGAACACAGCAGCAACTAAATGCTACCACAGATAGTACAGTGTGAAAACAATGGTGATCCGATGACTTTGAAAATCATGCAGTGTGAGTTTGAGGAGAAGGTAAAAAGCAATACAAAACAAATAATGTACAGTTTATGTTGTCATTACTTTGCTCTCAAACTAAATGCAATGTAATAATAGGCGTTATTTAATAATAACATTAACAGTGCAGCATGCATCTAACTCTGGGTAAAAAGCTTATAATAAAATCACCAAAATAAGTCTTCACGTTAAGAATAAATATGCAAACAGTACGGTATCTGAGCGTACGGATTGGAAATTTGTGCATACAGTTTGTTAATCCGTGGCCACGATTTGTTAAACTGAGGGAACAGTTTAAGTATTTGTGAGTGCGGGGGACAAATTGCAAAACCGTCACCACGGATTGATTTTCTTTTTTAATTAATTTATTTTTTTGGTCCTACAGGTTTTTTTTTTTTTTTTTTTTTTTGCACATAAAAGACTACATTGTTACATTAAGTATATTTGTTTTCATAGCATTGAATATGTACATTGTAGGACAACATTTGCAGATTGTGAAATAACACATACAGGTCCTTCTCAAAAAATTAGCATATTGTGATAAAGTTCATTATTTTCTGTAATGTACTGATAAACATTAGACTTTCATATATTTTAGATTCATTACACACAACTGAAGTAGTTCAAGCCTTTTATTGTTTTTATATTGATGATTGTGGCATACAGCTCATGAAAACCCAAAATCCCTATCTCAAAAAATTAGCATATCATGAAAAGGTTCTCTAAATGAGCTATTAACCTAATCATCTGAATCAACTAATTATCTATAAACACCTACAAAAGATTCCTGAGGCTTTTAAAAACTCCCAGCCTGGTTCGTTACTCGAAACCGCAATCATGGGTAAGACTGCCGACCTGACTGCTGTCCAGAAGGCCATCATTGACACCCTCAAGCAAGAGGGTAAGACATTTCTGAACGAATAGGCTGTTCCCAGAGTGCTGTATCAAGGCACCTCAGTGGGAAGTCTGTGGGAAGGAAAAAGTGTTGCAGAAAACGCTGCACAATGAGAAGAGGTGACCGGGTCCTGAGGAAGATTGTGGAGAAGGACCGATTCCAGACCTTGGGGGACCTGCGGAAGCAGTGGACTGAGTCTGGAGTAGAAACATCCAGAGCCACCGTGTACAGCCGTGTGCAGGAAATGGGCTACAGGTCGCAAATTTTGCATGTCATTCGGAAATCAAGGTGCCAGAGTCTGGAGGAAGACTGGGGAGAGGGAAATGCCAAAATGCCTGAAGTCCAGTGTCAAGTACCCACAGTCAGTGATGGTCTGGGGTGCCATGTCAGCTGCTGGTGTTGGTCCACTGTGTTTTATCAAGGGCAGGGTCAATGCAGCTAGCTATCAGGAGATTTTGGAGCACTTCATGCTTCCATCTGCTGAAAAGCTTTATGGAGATGATGATTTCATTTTTCAGCACGACCTGGCACCTGCTCACAGTGCCAAAACCACTGGTAAATGGTTTACTGACCATGGTATTACTGTGCTCAATTGGCCTGCCAACTCTCCTGACCTGAACCCCATAGAGAATCTGTGGGATATTGTGTAGAGAAAGTTGAGAGACACAAGACACAAGTACCTGCAAAAGGATTCCCGACCAAGTATTGAGTGCAGAACTGAACATAATTATATGAAGGTTGACTATTTTTGTATTAAAAACACTTTTCTTTTATTGGTCGGATGAAATATGCAAATTTTTTGAGATAGGGATTTTGGGTTTTCATGAGCTGTATGCCACAATCATCAACATTAAAACAATAAAAGGCTTGAACTACTTCAGTTGTGTGTAATGAATCTAAAATATATGAAAGTCTAATGTTTATCAGTACATTACAGAAAATAATGAACTTTATCACAATATGCTAATTTTTTGAGAAGGACCTGTATATTAAAAAAAATCTAATGTGTGCATTGTATCTATGGAAGATTGTAGGACATTTCAAAACATATGTTGCATATCTGTACATTTGTAAAAGTCACATTTCCAAAAATTTAGGACCCACCTTCTGTCATTCATAAACAACTACCACTCCAAGTTTTTAGAGCATTGTATAGTTCTAACCTTTTGTTTGTTTTTCATTCTTTAGATGCACTACAACAACAACAGCTGAAAGCTGAAAAAAAGGAGGCCACAGAGTTTCTTTGCTTCAACAGTTCAGAAATGGCTTCGTTATGCCCCAGAACGGCTGGGGGGGAATTGCTCGTGGTGGAAAACCATAAGTTCAGACTCATGTCTTATTATCTGTTTTGCTGAGTAAATACATTTCAACTTACGAATAATGTTTCAGTCATCTGTTGTGTTTCTGACTTGGTTGTTTCTATTTGCATTTGACTGAATTTTGCTGAGGCAGGCTGCCATTTTTATATTATGGTTTTCCAGTCTCTTCTCTTGGCAGTTAGATTCTGTTTTATGAATTCAGAATTAACAATCTCTTCTAATAGTTCTCTTCTAAAAAGTCATATTGTCATCCAGTTTATAATAATTTGTATGCAAGTTGTAGTGTGTTTTATTATATAGTTGTTTTATTGTAATTGTGATGTTACTTCCTGTTTAAATGGGTATGGAGCATAAATAAATAAATATGTTTACATGTAAACTGAAGGATGTTGAGTTACTGACTTTTTGTTTAAAAAAAAAAAAAAAAAAAAGCTCTTCAGCCCTACATGGTCTCTGATTTAAAGAAATAAATCAAAACGGACATGATTTACTGTCATAGAATCTTGCTGTTCATAAAGCAAGACTAAACTATAATTGTTTCAATGTTGATTCAATGTAAAATAAGTGATTGAATTTACGTTGAACAAACATTGATTTTATGCCCATCTTGATCTATTTTTCATCATTGAAATAACATTATTTCAAGGTGCAAACCTGATGAAAAATCAACATTTAACATTGAAATTTCAACATTGATTCAATAACAAGTTGGTTGATGCTTTAATGTTGATTCAACGATGATTCAATGTTGTTCTGCTATCTGGGCAATTTGTTATGCCAATTTGACTTTCAGCGAAAACATCAAAAATATAACGAAAACAAACCCAAGCAGAAGTTACATTTTAAGCTTTACTTTCAAATTCAAATTTGATTTGTCACATACACAGCGCGATATGCAGTAAAAAGCTCTGGGTGCTTTAGGTGAGACTCGAACTCGGCATTGCTTCACCTGGACCGCTTTATAAGTGTCACGCGCTAACCGATTGCGCCACTGGAGCCACACGGAAGTTGGTCTTGTCAGAGTATCCTCTCTCTCGTGCGCGCGCACACACACACACACACACACACACACACAAACACACACACATGAAATTGCGTAAAACCCAACGAAATATAAGCAGTAAAAAAAATCTGTAAAAATACATTAGTATAACAGGCGCTAACCCTCTGGAACTTTTTTTTTACTATTGTTTCCAAGTGTTTATGGGGATTTAATGTGTCTGTGCTGCCGCATCCATTCACAGTTGTGATAAGTGATTAATGCCCCATCAGATCTTTTGACGGGGGAGCATTGTGCATGATTAAATGACTAAAGAAATACTGATCCATATGGGCAGATATTTATTCCAGGTTGCATGCGGCATTAATTGCCTCTTATGCCATTTGTAGTCTATCAGTGAAAAAATCAGCGAAAACATCATCAAAAATATAACGAAAACAAACCCAAGCAGACGTTACATTTTGAGCTTTACTTTGCAGCAAAATATTATCTATCAGTATATTAAATGGAACTAGGTAAAATACACCGTAATATAAAATACTGTACACAGCCCGCGTTTTTATTCCGTACCTACAATGATCGGTATAGACAAATTACAGCCGTTACCGTGTCTTTAAGGATCATTTCAGGATGTCTTAAAAAATATTTCACTAACTAATTTTATTAATTCATTATTAAATAATAAATAGCATAATCATCATGGGTTGTGTATTGAGTGATTTAACAAATCTGTTTTATTAATCGGTTTGTTGTTGTTGTTTTTTCATCTATTTATGAAACTATGTTGACAATGCAAGAACTGTCTGTATATTAAAGATACGGTATTGGGCTTCCTGGACACTGCAGTTAACTGTGCCAGTCAATGCTCCATCTGGCGGAATTATACGGCATTGCAACAATCTTTTTAGAAAGCGCATGGGGGCGTTTATGGGGCGGGGCATCGTTAACTGCGTCATCGCGGGGGATCACATTCCATGCACGAATCCTGCATTAACCCTTCATGGATCTGCCACGGAGCAGTCATGCTCCAGGCGGCTGTTTGACGTGGCTCCCACTGTATACTGTACCCGTAGAACAGATTAGCTGTGTCTCCCCACGTTATCAATCTGTTAGAAATATGAATCCCACTACTAAAGACAGATTCACAAGTAATCTGCCCGATCTGTCCCAATTTCTTATTAGACCCCTAAATGCAGATGATCTAGATGAAGTGACTAGCAGCATGGGCACTATTCTTACCAGTACATTAGACACTGTTGCTCCCATCAGATTAAAAAAAGTCAGAGATAAAACACTTGCACCGTGGTACAACAGTCATACTCGCGCCCTAAAGAGAGCAACCCGTAACCTCGAGCAAAAATGGAGGAAAACTAAATTAGAAGTTTTTCGAATTGCGTATAAAGACAGTATGTGCCGCTATAGACAGGCTCTAAAAACTGCTAGGACTGAGCATCTTAGCCAACTGATAGCAAGAAACCAAAACAATCCCAGGTTCTTATTTAGTACAGTGGCTCGCCTAACAAAACCTAAGATGCCCGCAGAGAGTATCCCATCACAGTTTAGAAGTGAAGACTTTATGGACTTCTTTAATGAAAAAATCAATAATATCAGGAAGAAAATAATGGAGGTTCAGCCTCTAATAGTATCTCACGATCCAGTTCAGCCTATAGCTTCACATTTAGATTTTCACTGCTTTACAGGTATAGGACAGGAAGAGCTGTATAAACTCATCACCTCGGCTAAATCAACAACGTGCCTGTTAGACCCAATCCCAACCAGATTTTTAAAAGAAGTGATGCTTACGGTTGGAGAGCCACTTCTAAACATTATTAATTCTTCATTACATCTAGGTCACGTCCCTAAACCTTTCAAGTTAGCAGTTATTAAGCCGCTTCTTAAAAAATCTAATTTGGACGCGAATGAAATAACAAATTACAGACCGATTTCAAACCTTCCGTTCATATCATATACCTCTGTTGTTCTCAATATACATGCTTCCCTTGGGTAACATCATAAGAAGACATGGGATTAGTTTCCATTGTTATGCTGATGATACCCAATTATATATCTCAACTAAACCAGACGAAATACCTAAGTTGTCTAGATTAACTGAGTGTGTCCAGGACATAAAAGATTGGATGACCAATAACTTTCTTTTATTAAAATCAGATAAGACAGAGATATTACTTATTGGCCCAAAAACCAGCACACAACAGCTTTCACAATTCAGCTTGCGCTTAGAAGGATGTACTGTTACTACCAGCTCAGCAGTAAAAGATCTGGGCGTAATATTAGACAGTAACTTGTCTTTTGAAAATCACATTTCAAATATCACAAAAACAGCCTTTTTCCATCTTCGAAATATTGCTAAACTTAGGAACATCTTATCCGTATCTGATGCAGAAAAGCTAGTTCATGCATTCATGACCTCCAGACTGGACTATTGTAATGCATTACTAGGTGGTTGTCCTGCATCCTCAATAAACAAGCTTCATTTAATCCAAAATGCAGCTGCCAGGGTTCTCACTAGATCCAGAAAATATGATCATATAACCCCAATATTATCATCCCTGCACTGGCTACCTGTTCAGTTTAGAATAAATTACAAAATAGTATTACTTACATACAAGGCCTTAAATGGTTTAGCTCCCACATAGCTCCCACATACCTAACCAGTCTTCTGATACGCTACAATCCGCCTTAAGATCACAAAGCTCCGGACTTCTGGTAGTTCCCAGAATTTCAAAATCTACAAAAGGGGGCGGGGCTTTTTCATATTTAGCTCCAAAGCTTTGGAATAGCCTTCCAGACAGTGTTCGGGGAGCAGACACGGTTTCTCAGTTCAAAAGTAGACTCAAGACGCATCTCTTTAATCTGGCATACACATAACTCATCCCAGTACTCATACTCCAGTACACCTATACCGAATGGCAACTACGCTAATTCTCCCCATCTGTTCTGTATTTCTCTACCCATCCCGAGGCATCGGGAGATTGTGCCAGCTTCAGTAGACAAAGGCCGACCCTGCGAGGTTCCTGAGGCATCCAGAGAAGGAGCAGCTCCAACTGGATTCAGCTTTATGATGGTTGGAGCTACACATGCTGCTCCTGTGCTTCCAGTGATCCAGACCTCATCTGCCCTCTGCACCTACTGACTCGTCCCTATGCTGAACTGGTCTTCAGGTCAATTTAAATAATTTCTGTCATATTGAATTTTCACCTGCACAACACACAAGATGTTATATCATTTCTATCTGTTATCACCCAAATGAGGATGGGTTCCCTGTTGAGTCTGGTTCCTCTCAAGGTTTCTTCCTAATGCCATCTCAGGGAGTTTTTCCTTGCCACCGTCGCCGTCACCCTTGGCTTGCTCATCAGAGAAATTTCATTCATTCGTCTCATTATTATTATCTGCACATTTTTTTCACACATACACACTTCCAATTATTTTCTTTTCTATAATAATAATTATTATTATTATTTTATTTTTATTTTTTTATTTAATTTTATTTATTTATTTATTTTTTTTTGAATTTCTTTCATTTTTGTGAAGCTGCTTTGAGACAATGACCATTGTTAAAAGCGCTATATAAATAAAATTGAATTGAATTGAATAATAAGTTACAAGTTAAATTTCAACTGTAAAGAACCTGTACATATGTTCATACAGTATTGACAGCAGCTCTAATTTGTCTAAATCGCATTGCAGACAAGAAAAAGAAGTCGAGTCATCCTGTGACCTTGCATGCTTAATCTTTCCACACATGATTCTTGCTTCTCACTTTTTCCTTAATCTGCGGTTCGGTTCTGGTTTCGGTCTGTTCTCATGAGTTGTGAAGCGAGAGGAACAAAGTATAAATATTGTTCATTTGCTAAATTAAGTATCATGAATTTTAATTGAATATCTATCTCTGTATTTTTTCACAGCAGTTTGTGACTGAAAGTGTGTCTGCATCTGACTTCAGGAGTTTCCTGACCAACGTATCTAACGGTCATATTTAAAAATCAAAACGTACAAAACGTTTCTGTTGGTGTTTAATTTTGTTTCTATGATTAATACTTATTTGTGGTTTATGTTTTGTACATCTTTTCAAATTGAGACCTCATTTGTAAGTTACTGTTATCTCGTTTTTGTATAAATTAATCAAATGTTTGCTTGTTATTAAATGTATTTTTTATAGAAATAAACGAATCTGTTTTATTATTAGCTGAGAGTGTGGTTTATTTATTTATTATCATATTTGGTCATTGTAACATGCATTAGGGAGCATTATCTCTGCGACGTGTGTTTGCTATCTGGGAATGAATTGCCTTTACTTGATTATTTTAAATAAATCTAATTTGTGCATTAAATATAATATATATATATATAAATTCACAATCACATTCCAGCTCTTATTCCCAGCCGTGGTCAAATAATGGATGAAATAATTATTCAATGCTGGACACAAACAGCAAAAAACATGATGAAAAGCCCTAAACACTTTATTGCTTTTCATCATGTTTTTTGCTGTTTGTGTCCAGCATATATATATATATATATATATATATATATATATATATAGTTAATTCATGTTTATTTATGATCTAAAAATATATATAAAAACATATGATCTTTTTGAGTTATGAGTTGTTGTTTTTTATTATTCATAAGACAACCTTTCAGTTTTGTAAATATTCTAGTTATAGTGTATTAAGTCTTTCTTTAGGTTAAACGGTTTTGAGAATTAGACCATCCAGCTAAGATCAGGATGCCTCAAGTGCCCTTTTTAACTATTAATCTCAATTTTGCTAAATAAAAGGATCTGGCTTGCATCAGTCACATGCCTGCCATTAACCAATGCTCGCCCTTGAGGGCAGAGCGCGCTCGTTACGAGCTGGGTACGAGCACGCAAAGTGCACGCGCATTTTCTGCAGGCTGGGCGGTGCGGAGCTGGAGGAGAAGCAGGCAAATTAACTGGAGGGTGCAGACTGTAGCAAAACAGTAAATAGGGTGTAGCGCACACTAGTCTATAACAACAAATTATTTTAAATAAATGAGCGACAAACATTACCTGTCCTTTTATGAACTGCACAAGTAGTGGTGGTCATTAACTGCTAGCTAACTGGGTAAGGGGGTTACAGGGGGGTTACAGGGGGGTCTGTAGCTCTGTGTCCACCGTTTTAGGGAACATGTTTAGTTTTAAAGTAAGTTACAGTTTTATTTCACTAAAAGCCATCTAATATGAATATCCACATAATTATGGATTATTACATTTATGATATAAAAAACACTGTTTTTAAAGGAAATATATTAAGTAACAGATAATATTAGGTTTATATTTCAAATTAGATAAAATGCTGATTTTCCAGCGGTAAAATTATTGTATCTCTACAGTTTTAACATTTAATAAGCACTGCATGTGCATGTTTGTGTGTTTTATGTGTATTATATTATTAGTAATAATTTTTCTATAAAGCGGCGCGGTGGTGTAGTGGTTAGCACTGTCGCCTTGCACCTCCAGGGTCTGGGTTCGATTCCCTGGCCAGGCTCGATTCCCGTCTCTGTGTGCATGGAGTTTGCATGTTCTCCCCGTGCTTGGTGGGTTTCCTCCGGGTACTCCAGTTTCCTCCCACAGTCCAAAGATATGCAGGTTAGGCTAATTGGCGTTCCTAAATTGCCCATAGTGTGTGATTGGGTGTGAGTGTGTGTGTATGTGTGTGTGTGCCCTGCGATGGATTGGCACGCTGTCCAGGGTGTACCCCGCCTAGTGCCCGAAGTCTCCTGGGATAGGCTCCAGGTCCCCCGCGACCCTGAACACAGGATTAAGCGGTATAGAAAATGAATGAATGAATGAAGTCTTTTATTCTCACCATCATTGCTCTATATTTTATATGTACATTTGGAAAATACTAAATGCCAGCAAGAGTAAAATTGGTTAAAATATGAAATATGTACGTTACTTACAAGCCCGCAATAAAATCTGATTACGATCTGTCTAAAGTTTTATTTATTTATTTATATTACACACATGTGTTTTGTATTGTTTAGACCGTGTTTCAAATGGTCAAATTGTTCACCATGTGTTGTTTGCGAATGACTGTATGCGCGTCCATTCTTCAAGTTTAAATTTTCTTTTTTGTTTAGGACTGTGGCTGCGTACATTCAGTATATCATAGATGTTAGTTAAATATAATTATATTATATAAATATATAATACAATAATATTATAATATAATAATATAACACTACAGTTTACTATGATGAATATATTCATCATAGTAAACTGTAGTGTATTGTAGAAAAAATGGAGTAGTACAGTATTGGTAAAGTCATTTGTTCTGGTGATTACAAAGAGCTGTTGTTGTTTTCTATATTATAATATATATATATAAATATATATACTGTAGGTGGACAACCAGACTGCTCATTACCGTCGCGCTCACCGCCGTGGAAACGCGGCAGCAGCCAAATTAAATCAGTGCATTTCAAAATAATTCGTGAAATGACCGCCAGGTGGCGCAAATTGACATTTTCCGTCGTCTCGGTTTTTAAATATATTTAGAGCTTAAGTCATAATAAAGTCATAACAATATGTTGTAGCGAAGAAATACTACAATTATGATAATTTACACATCCAAGTACTGTGTCCAACAAACATGAAAAACTATAAATATAAAAAATATGAGTTAGAAAACATTGGGTTTATTTTGTTTAGACAGACTCTCTGTTTTTATCTGTTTAGTGTTATTATTAAAGAAAACAGCACAAACAACAGCACTAGGGCTTTTTAAAAAAATTTATTTCGACAATACTTACAGTTGTTAGAGTTTAAGACATCAAGATTTAAATATAGAAATAACTAAAACAAATAGAGCAAACTTCCAGAATAGATAATAAAAAAATAAATCAATAAAAAAGATGTATGCAGTATAATCGGGGCCTCTCATTACATTATTCGCTCGCACTTCGTCTGGCACTGAACCAAAATATATTGTTTTACATTTGTGAATAAAATATCATTGTTTTTTTCAGAGATTTATTTGTGCAAAATAATATTTATGCAATATAATTACAGGCTCTGGATTCGTTTTTCGTTTGCAGTATAAAACCAAAATACATCTTACGATTTTTGAGAGATTTGTTGTAAAAAAAAAAATCAGTTTTTTTCAAATATTTTGTCTGTACAAAATAATATTGGCGGCACGGTGGTGTAGTGGTTAGCACTGTCGCCTTGCACCTCCAGGGTCTGGGTTCGATTCCCGTCTCTGTGTGCATGGAGTTTGCATGTTCTCCCCGTGCTTGGTGGGTTTCCTCCGGGTACTCCGGTTTCCTCCCACAGTCCAAAGATATGCAGGTTAGGCTAATTGGCGTTCCCAAATTGACCGTAGTGTGTGATTGGCTGTGTGAGTGTGTGTATGTGTGTGTGCCCTGCGATGGATTGGCACCTTGTCCAGGGTGTACCCCGCCTAGCGCCCAAAGTCTCCTGGGATAAGCTCCAGGTCCCCCGCAACCCTGAATAGAGGATAAAGTGGTATAGAAGATGAATGAATGAAAATAATATTTATGCAATATAATTACAGGCTCTGGATTTGTTTTTCGTTTGCAGTATAAACCAAAATACATCTTAGGATTTTTGAGAGATTTGTGGTAAAAAAAAAAATCTTTTTTTTTCAGACATTTGTCTGTACAAAATAATATTTATGCAATATAATCACAGGCTCTTGATTCGTTATTCGTTTGCAATATAAACCAAAATACATTAACCATATAATATAAACCAGAATATAAACCAAAATATTTAATTTGTTGTATTAAATATTTATGCCGTCTCATAAAGGATCCAGAGATTTTGTTGTACTAAATAATATTTTTGCTGTATAACCATCTTAATTCGTTAACCGTAGATTTTTTCTGCGATTCAGTTGTACTGAATGATGTTTATGCAGTATAATCAAGCTCTCTTATTTCGTTATTTGTTCGCATTTGGCTTGCACTTGCTGCATTGCACACTACTGAGCATCCAAGCGTGGCAGCTTGGTTTAAGTTGGACATTGACGCACATACTGTAAATGAATGTGAATCATAGGGCATTATATTCCTGCCACAATTCTCACAGCTGCACAGTATGTATTGAAATAATAACAATAGTGTTTTTCTTTACTGAATAGAAATATAATTGCGCAACTGTTAAGCATTAGCCCGTACTTGATAACACAAAAACACAAGCGCTGCTGTATAACATCTAACACAAATTTTATGGTCATTTGGTCATTTATGGTGTTAATTTTATTTTTTTTATTTTTGTCTTTGATGTTAACTACACAAAGCAGTGTCTTCCCACCTGCATCTCCAGCATACTGTTTGATTGATGGACATGAGTCCGCATCTGTTACATTTTTGTTGACAACAGTTTTTCAGCACACATGTTTTTACTGTGTAGTCGACCGCGCACGCACAACCTCTTGCAGAGGCAGAGAGTACGCCGTTTTAACAGGGGTGGGGATAAGAAAACAGCAGAGAAACTGACTGGCCATTTTAATAATTCATTGATATGTTGATGTCTTTGGTTTCGGCTGTGAGTGGATGCGCTGTAGTAATCCACGTTTTATACAAATTACATAAGCTGATTTCCCCCCATTAATTTATATAAAAGCAGACATTTTGCTTTCTGTACCTGTATTTCAGTCATGATATACTAACATATTTTTGCTGTGTAGTGCGCGCGCAACCTCTCACGGGCGAGCGTTCACACAGCAGACCAAATCGTCATTAGCGCATCCCTCCCCCCAAACAGCGCAGCAAGGAGCAAACTGAGTCATTTACATAAATCACTGATCACATTTAAACAATTTATTCATACAGATGTACCTGTTTTATAGGTTTGTTACTGAATTTACTCCGATAAAGAGCCATATAAGAACTGTGGCAGCGGGCACACCTAAAAATAAATGCAGGATTATTTTTTTATAGTTTTATATAAATAAAAATGCTTTTATAAATGTGGGCTACTGTTATCTACTTCAAATATTTGTTAAAACAGCCAGGAAACTCACTCTGACCATTTTAATAATTCATTGATAAATTAGTGATTCCTTTGGTTACGGCTGTGCTGCTGAAGGTGATCATGTCATCTCGTCGTCTCCGCAGCAGTGAGCGCGCCTATAATTCACTTCTCATACGAATTACATAATCTAATAATTTTTTTTCATGAGTTTATATAAAAGCAGATATTTTGCTTTCTATAAGTATATATTTTTCACGTCTGTGAGGCGAGTATACACGGAGTTTGGGTTCATTTTCTGACGCGCTCAAGTTCATTAATAACCAAAATTAATACAGAACCCCGTTTACTTTATTTATTTAACAAAATCATAAAGTTTTTTCGTCATTGTGAGTGCACCTAAATAAAAGTAGAGTCTTATAAAAGCTACAAATTTAAAGAACACAAAATATAAGATGACACAAGACCCTACACGTGTAGTTTTCCTAATTACACATAATAAAAAGGTTCAGTGTGTTAACGTTTACGTTGCTTAAATTCAATCCTAAAAAAATGTATTTAATTTTAATTATAAATTTGTACTGTAATGTTACTACTGTGATTATGAATTCGTTTAATTACAATGTTTCACTTTATTTTATCTGCAACGACGTGCAGCTGTGGACGACCTGCGCCTCATTAAGCCTGGAGAGAACGAACTGATGCCTGAGGCGTCAGAGTTATATAGCGCCACTCAGCGGTAAAAGCCAGCAAACACACAAACCCGAATGCTGACGCCATACGCCGCGACGGTAGAAGTCACATACTGCCTGTGCACCCACTGTATATAATTTTATATATTATTGTTAGCTATATTTTCTGTTATAGTGACTGCTGTAATGCTGCTCAAAAGT
Source organism: Channallabes apus (assembly GCA_030522415.1). Lineage (NCBI taxonomy): Eukaryota > Metazoa > Chordata > Actinopteri > Siluriformes > Clariidae > Channallabes > Channallabes apus. The sequence continues at coordinate 32,758,802 of CM060124.1, read as the reverse complement.
CAACTTTGATTGTTCCTAATAAACTGTTTAACTGAACTCGCAAATGAATCTCAAGATTTTTTTGTGTGTCAAATACATTCTCAAATAACCTAAACACTGAAAATATATAAACTTATTTCATCCTCAGATTCTTTCTTGTAACTCTCCTCTCTTAGTCACATACCTGTCTGATGGCTCATTATGCAGATCAGTATGCAGGCCTTTGTCTTCTCAGGTGTGAATCACTGCATTAGTAATGATAGATCCCGCCTTCTCGCAAAGACCCTTTACACTCAAAAAGTGACATAAAAAGTGTTAATCACTATATTGTTTTCTGTGAGCAAGTAAACAAGATAATTTTCACATCATTTTTAAGCAAAAACACTAGTCCACCAGCCCTTGTGAAACAATGTCTTGTGAACAAATTGTCTGTATGAGTTTTATGGCCTGATTTCAGCTACTTTTTTTCACAAAACTTACTACCCACACATAATATTTTTTTTCCTAAAAAATGCAAACACATACATTCATTTTGGTCACATATTATTGTAGAACAGTTTGTGCTGATTACAAGAAAAATACAGGTTGGTCAATAATATATTATAAGTAGCTGAAAAAAGCACAAATATCAGAGCATGTCCAAACATCTCAAGGGCCCCAAAATCACCTCGGACCTCAGAGAGTTAATGTCATGCAGCAAATCTGTTTATTGCCAAATATTCTTTCTGTTTTAGGAGGTTTCAGCTAAAGGAAGGGGATGTAGATTATAATGAATGATCTCTCTGAGCTTATTGTAATTAATGTATCCTGGTGTGTTGCACTTTAGATGTGTTGGGCTCTTTTAAGAAGGGGCTAGCCCCTCTCTTTTGGCTATTTCTCTTACGCTCGAGTTGTCTGTGTTGCGCACGCGCGGATAGTCAGCTGTGAAGATGGACCCAGGTGGAGGTGCAGGTCATGAGCCTCCCAGCTCTTCTGTGGTGCCGCTGTAGTGAGAGCGGAGGCGTTGGAGAAGGGCGGTGAGATCCGTAGCATGGCATCGGCGGACGTGAGATAGTGCCATGGTTGTGAAAGTGGAAGTGTTAGATGGGAGCCGTGAAATCCATCCGCGATGTCGTTGAGCCAAAACGTGAAGCCGAGCCATAATCAAGGAAGTGAGAGCGAGAGTTCAACACCGTGTGATCCATCAGCCAGGGCGTCGAGCCAAATCTTAGAGGATGATGCGTCGTAGCTGGGACGAGTGGAAGGTGTGGTGAATGCATTGCATGGATGAGGGAAGTAAATGTCGGACAGCGATTAACTTGGTTATTGTTAATGGGCCAATGAAACATGGAGAGAGCTTGCGTGAAAATGTCTTTAGGGGAATGTCCCTGGTGGTGAGCATTACTCTGTCTCCTATGTGATACCTGGAGGTCTTGGAGCGATGGAGGTCCGCCTGTCTCTTGTATGACCTGGATGCTTTTAGCAAGGATCCAGGCCATACAGGTCCGCCTGTCTCTTGTATGACCTGGATGCTTGCAGCAAGGATCGTCTGGCTCGTAACCAGAGGTGGAAAGAGTAATAAAATTTTGTACTCAAGTACAAGTACTGTTACTTCAGTGAAATTTTACTTAAGTACAAGTAAAGTTACCCTTATAAAAATCTACTCAACTAAAAGTAAAAAGTAGCTCATTAAAAAATGTACTCAGAGTAAAAGTTACCGAGTTACTTTTTTATTTGTATTTTTTTAACAGCGGGGGGTGGGGGATGAGGCATTCTAGCGTAGTTCAAAAAAGATGAGCAGATATAAAATCTCAAACTAGTTGTTTTTAACTGAAGGAACACCTTTGCATAATAAAGCTGTTGTCTTTCTTGTGCTTGAAAATCAAAGTGGTCACTTAAATATGGTGTTACGTCCCAGTCTAGGGTCATACAGCAAAAGAATGGTTCAGGGTTCTATTTTAAACTGTATGGAAATGGTGGTATATGGCAGAAAGAACTAGATCCAATCATTAACTGATGAAAAAATGAGGTTTTTATACATACACACACACAAACACACACAGACACAAACACACACACACAACAGGAGGAGGATCAGATTCAGGATGGACCCAGGCCAAAATAATAAACAAAATGGTATTTATATTTAGTAGCTAGATTACCTGCAAAAAAAAAAACCACAAACAAAAATACAGGTACCTTCCCGGACTCCCTAAACCTATATAAACTATATAAAATATAAACCTAAGCTAAACTATATAAAATACCTGGCTCAAAAAAGTCTCACAGTCTAATATTTCACTGGATTGTTTTAGCTATGATTAAGCTGTGGGACTGCTTTGATAACCTTATATATATTATGTATATATAATTTTATCACCCCCCCATCATTCCGTACAATAAGGTAATCAGCTATCTTTATTTTATTCCTGAGCAAATAAATTCCCAAATAAACTCCCTCTTCCAAAAATAAATGGCAGCCACGGCCCTGCTACTAGTGAGTGCACAGACATACAGTGAAATTATCTACAAATATATACAAAGACCAACCAAACCATAGGGACAAAGCAATAATCAAAGTCAATTGGAGGCAAAAAGTCAAACCAGAATACACAACCAAATGTCAAAACGCCAAAATCACAACCTCTTTCATCTTTCCCGCGTCTCTCTCCAGTCGCGTTAGTCGATGACGTCACTCGGGGCGGAAGCGACCGTGTGGAAGGTCAGGAAGATGCCGATGTCAGAAAACCTGGAGTGGAGTCTGGAGCGGCGCGCGACCAGGACATGATACACACACGCGAGCGCAACGGAGCAAAGCATAATATTTTTATTATTTTAGCATTTTCTTTCATTTATTTTTTACTCAGTAGCGAATATGATTTAAAATGTAGCGAATTACAATACTTCAAACAAAACGTACTTAAGTAAAAGTAAAATTACAGATTTTTAAAACTACTTTATAAAGTAGAAATACACAAAAAAGCTACTCAATTACAGTAACGCGAGTAAATGTAATCCGTTACTTTCCACCTCTGCTCGTAACCATGTACGTTTGCAGCGGCGGACAAAATGTGGCGCCAAGGGGACCTCTACCACCTCCTCTTGAGTAGGGAACAGTGGTGGTTGGTAGCCCAGACAGCACTGGAACGGAGAGAGCTCTGTGGAAGCAGATGGTAGGGAGTTGTGAGCGTACTCGACCCATAGGAGAAACTTACTCCAGGTGGTAACATCACGAGTGGTCATACAACAGAGGGCGACTTCCATTGCTTGGTTCTTTCGTTCTGTTTGGCCGTTGGATTGGGGATGAAAGCCAGAAGACAGGCTAGGAGAAGCTCCGATGAGTTTACAAAAGGCCCTCCAGAAGCGTGAGGTGAATTGAGGGTCACAATCTGAAACTATGTCAGTGGGGAGGCCGTGAAGATGAAAAACATGGAGGATCAATTGCTCTGCAGTCTCTTTGGCGGAGGGCAGGTTGAGGAGCGGAACCAGGTGCACGGGCTTGGAGAAGCGATCTACGATGGTCATGATACAAGTATTCCCATCAGATGAGGTTAGATCCATTACGAAATCCAGCGAAATGTGCGACCAGGGATGATGAGGTATGGGTAAGGGTCTGAGGAGGCCAGCCGAATGGGGGCTGAGGTGAACCGCCTCTTGAGGTCCGCGAAAGCCTTGTCTGCCTCCTCGTTCCCTTAGAACTGTGTCTTGGAGGAAGTCAGGGAGATTAGGGGCATGGCGACGGAACTGTAACCCCGAATGAAGCGGCGATAGAAGTTTGCAAACCCCAGGAACCGTTGGAGGTCACGTCGAGAGGCTGGCGTGGGCCAGTTGGAGACGGCCTGGACCTTGGCTGGCTCCATTTCCAGTCTGGAGGGAGAGATAATGAATCATAGGAACGTTGTGGAAGTTGTATGGAACTCACACTTCTCAGCTTTAATTAAGAGATTGTTCTCTAAGAGCTTTTGCAAAACTTGGCGAACTGGTGCCGGTGCTCCTCCAGACCTTGAGAGAAAATTAAAATGTCGTCCAAGTACACAAACACAAAAGAATTCAAGAGGTCGCAGAGGACGTCGTTAATGAGGGCCTGGAATACGGCAGGGGCGTTGGTCAGCCGAACGGAACCACCAAATATTTGTAGTGCCCAGTGGGTGTGTTGAAGGCTGTTTTCAACTCATCGCCCTCCCGAATGCGGACGAGGTGATGAGCATTTCGTAGGTCGAGTTTGGTGAAGATGTCTGCTCGAAGGAGAAGTTCAAAGGCGGTGCCCATGAGTGGTAACAGATAGCGATTCCTGACGGATATCTCGTTAAGCCCTCTGTAATCAATACAAGATAGGAAGGGACTTGTCTTTTTACTTGACGAAGAAAAACCCGCCCCAGCGGGCGAGGAGGATGGACGGATAATTCTGGCAGCAAGGGAATCCGTGATGTACTTATTCATGGCCTCTCTTTCTTGGCGTGCCAGAGAGTAAAGTCTGCCTTTTGGTGGAGAGGTGCCCGGGAGAAGATCAATAGGTCAGTCATATGGTCGATGCAGTGGGAGTGACATGGCTCGGGTCTTATTGAAGGCCTGCCTGAGATCATGGCATTTGGTGGGGACGTTGGAGATGTCCGAGCTTTCATCGGGCGTGACTGGGATAGAAGCTGGAGGAAAGGCAGGCATGGCGTGGACCATGAAGGACTCCAACCCGTGATGACGTGCTTATTCCAGTCGATCTGGGGACCATGGAGGGCTAGCCAGGGAAATCCGAAGACCAAAGCAGCATGTGATTTGTCAATGACTGAGGCAGATCTCCTCAGAGTGGTTTCCTGATGTCCTTAAAGTTAACGGAGGGGACCTACGCGTGATGGGTGGAAGCCGGCTCCCATCCAGGGCCTGAACAGCGAGTGGAGGGTCTAGCGGTACACAAGGGATATTTGACAGTAGAGGCGCTGATCAAGTTCCGGTCGGAGCCGCAGTCAATGAGTGCTTGAATCGGATGGGCGTGGCCGTCGACGATTAGGTTTATGGGAAGTAGGGGATGTGGTTGTGGAAGTCTGTCGGGAGGAGGGCTCTCTAGTGCTCCCAGTCTGACTAGAGGACACCTCCCTTTTACTGGACAGTCTTTAAGCCTGTGTCCTGAAGCTCCACAGTGAAAACTCTTGTCCCTTGTAGACACCGTCGGTGTCTCTCCTCGTCAGAGATGCGAGTCCTGACTATCTTCATGGGCTCCTCTCGATTCATCTGCTTCAGAGTAGGGGACACGTGCCCTATTCTGGGTTGGGGTGATTTCCTGCCGGGGGACACACTTCTGGATGGCCGTCTTAAACGGAGACGTGAGTCGATCCGCCTGGCGAGATCCATGAGCTCGTGAAGGTCCGTCGGAAGTTCATGAGAACTTCTGACAACCCTTACAGAAAAACATCTGCTTAGGCTTTGTCATTCCATCCACTAGAGGCAGTTAGGGTTTTAGTTTTAATAACCTAGTTCGAGCTTTCGTGCTGACAAATGAGCGATCAAAGATCCTCTTCATTTCCTTGGAGAAGTCATCAAAATTCTCACAGCCTGGGTCATGAGCTTCCCAGAGAGCCGTGCTCCACTCCCTGGCTCTACCGATTAGTAGCGTGATGACGTAAGCCACCCAAGAACATTCTGATGAGAAGGAGGAATATTGTAAAATCAGTGAGCATTGTGAGAGGAATGGCCTACAAGTTCCTGGTTCTCCCCCGTAAGTGGGAGGGGCTGGTAGTCGTGGCTCTCGCGATGTTCCGGAGCTTGAGGTCTGAGCTGTCGGTGCCTGGAGGAGCTGCACTTGGGAGACGACGTCAGCTAGAGTCCATCTTGTGGCAATGAGTTCCTCTTGATTCTTACCGAGGAGGACGCCTTGGCCCTTCAGTGCCTGTCTCATCCTGTTTAAACCTGCTGGATCCATAGTTGTGGCTGGATTATTTTGTTGCGTGTGCGCGATCGTGGGCTGTGAAGATGGACACAGGTGGAGGTCATGAGCCCCCCCAGCTCTTCTGTGGTGCCGCTGTAGTGAGAGCAGAGGCATTGGAGCAGGGCGGTGAGATCTGTAGCACCAGGATGCGAGATAGAGCAATGGTCGTGAAAGCGGAAGTGTTAGATCGGAGCCGTGAAATCTGTCTGCGATGTCGTTGAGCTAAAACATGAAGCCGAGCCATAATCAAGGAAGTGAGAGCGAGAGTTCAAAGCCGTGTGACCCGTCAGCGAGGGCGTCAAGCCAAAAGAGCCGTAGTCGAGGAACGAAAGCGAAAGTTCAAAGCCGTTAAATCCGAGCGTGGTGACAAATCCAAATCGTGAGACGAGAGGCAAAAAGAAGAAACAAAGTAAAATCGGCAATATGAAAAAAACCATGAACAGAACCACGAGAAAACTGCAGCGAAACAACACACAATAATCCAGTGGCGGAAAGAAATCAGCGCCAGATGAGAAACCGTTGTGCTGGCGAGTGATGAGAGCCTGACAGCATGGGAAAGGAAATGTCAAAAGACAGAAGCGGTCTTTGATCAACGCGAAGCACTGAGAGCATAACAGTCGGTCATGTTAACTGCTGGAGTGTTGTCAATAAATGTCATGTTCATGCTGTGGATGTCGTAATAGTCATTTATCAAAAATGCAACAGTTGGGTTATGCTAAAAATATGTAATCCAAATGGATGGAAATTTTATATGCAATCAAAATGCATACATTTTTATTGTTAGGCATAAATATTTTTTTTGACTGTGTTGGTCTACCATTACTGTATATTGTCCACACTGGCTTATATAATTAATGTGTTCTACTGTCAATTAAAAAACAATTCAGAAAACGTCCACCTAATAGCCAAAATAGCAGTTTTGGATAATTTTACAGTTTTCCAATTTCCATGATAAAATTAGACTAATTTTAAAGTTTTGGACAAATGGAGCCATAATATTTTTTTTTCTGAATTTAGTATAAAGCAGGCTTGGACTCTTTCACCGTTTTAAGAGTGACAGCAAATGTTAAGAAGAAGTAGATTAAAGACTAAACAAGTAAATCTGCAGGTTAAACTGTAGCTGTGTTAAAATAACACAATGTGTGAAACTAACATTCCTTCATCTGTGGAAAAAGAAACACAAGTTTGTGTTGATTGTTAATCTTTTCTAGTTTTCTTTAGCAGTTTTTAATGATAAATGTCTGTAGTCTTTAGCCTCACAGTACATTTTGGTGTCTTTTACAAACCTTGTGTCTCCACTCGTTCAGCCTTTACATGTTTGTGATCACCATGCATGTACAGACAATATAAAAGTAAAGTGCTGTGAATCTCTCCAAATATTGTATTTGCTAATTAAATTAAAATCCATAAAGGTAATATTATAATAATGTGCATTGTCTCATGTCTCCTGAGCACTAGTATGATACCAGTCTGGTGGATAAATAGCTATTGTATTTTCCATCATTGTTACTGATTAAGTTTTTGGATTTTTACTTCTGCAAGGAGAATTATTTTTAGATTACACTGCTGTGAACTTTATTCCCAGTAATCCAAATGTAATCTGACCTTTACACTGAACTCACATTCCCTACTGAAATTATACAACCTGACTCAAGAAAACAAAAGGCAATAATGATCTTAAAATCCTAAAGCAGATAAACTGAAACCATGCAAAAAAATTTAGTTTCAATTACACACAAACCTTTAGAGCCCTGACAATTGAACACTGGGAGAAAGAGAATACTTTACAATTATATAAAACGCGCTTTGGGTTTAAACAAAAAAACAATAAAAACTTACTACACATAACTTGAAGGAATAAAATTAATAAAATCCTCCTCCTTGATATACAAATTACATACATTTTACACTGTTTTCATAAAGCGGGTTAAATTGCATTTAAGCTTTGCAGCATCAGAAAATCTAAACTTGGTCAAGTGATTTTTATTTTCTAATCATTAACATCCAAAGTTCTGGTGCAAAAAATGCACCATTAATACATCTCTTACAGCACCTTGCAAATGTAATTTCTACATTTTCACAAAGAAGAACAAAACATTTATTGTAAAGTTGAGTTTACTACATAGAATATCTTTAAAATCAGATATCTTTTATATTACATAGATTCAAATTAAACTATTTGCTGTGCATTAAGATATTTAACAATTTTAAACACATCAAATAGTCAGATATGTTTACACTTCTGTTAAATTCACTAATTATTCCAAATGTAAAGAGTTTCAGATTTTAATTTAAATTCTCGTAATGCACAATGTTATGGTGAGTATTCTGGTGGACGTTATGATGTTATGGTTTGTCACAGTATTGATTTCCTAAGGTACTATTGCTGCCCGTTTGTGTCTTGAACAGAAAGCATAAATTGCTCCAATGGGGACACAGCTCACTGATGAGACAAGGAGAAGACCAATGAAGATCTGACCATAAACAGGATATTCCATTTTAGATGACTTTCCCTATGTTGGAGAAAAGACAGAGAAAATACTGAACCTTGAATCTATACAATCGATTCTGCAAATTAACTTATTTCAGTCATTAAAACTAAACTTTAAAAATGCTGTGTGCGCTGAAGTGTTACAGTTCCTCTTCACTGGGACGAAAGAAACCCTAACCAAACCCTTGTCCATCTTGATGATGCCCATGTGAGCTCGACAAAGCCAGCTCCACTCTGAGAGTGTTAGAGCAGAAGAACTCGAGTGTAGTTACTGGAACCAAATATTAGTGTTATTTAATTTAAGAATGTTTCAATACTTTTGCTCACCAAAAAACCTAAAAATAATAACATCAGCAAAAACAAAAGAATTGTCCTTGCTGTTTCAATGCAAAAAGTATTTTACATCACTCTTTGAATTTTCCTGTGTATGAACACACATGAACAGTCAGAGACAGCAGATTAAAAAAATCTACAGCAGTTACAGAATTAGTTAAAAGTAACATTTATGATTAATACAGCAATAATAAACACTTTCATGTATATTCATGTGCATCTCTTACTGTGGTTGAATCCCATGCCTGATAGGTCGGCGTTCCTCCCTGAATGTAATTTATAATGTAGAAGATGAAGAGGCTGATCAGCAGTAATGGACTCACAAAAACCAGCATGATCTTCCAATACCAGTTTGGACGATGACCCAGCATGTTCTCAATGTCCTTCTCGAACCTAGAAATAAACAAAAGCGCAAACAAACAATATATTAACAATATGTGGATCTTGTTTCTCAGTAAAGATTAAGCCAGTGTGTTAGGGATATCCTAGTGTTCTGTGGAGTCTGGTTCCTCTCAAGGTTTCTTCCCCTTACCATCTCGGGGAGTTTTTTCCCTCAACACCGTTGCCTTCAGGTTGTTCATCAGGGATGATCTGATCATTTTGATTCATACATATTTATATAATTTTTCTTTGTTTCTGTAAAGTTGCTTTGCAACAATGACCATTGTTAAAAGGTCTATACAAATACAATTAAATTGATTTGAATTGAATAGCGTTGTTTTTTTCTGTGAAAGCTAAGGCTACTAGAATTAAAGGTTTAATATGTTCAGGTATTGCTCATGTAGAAATGTCAAAAATTTGTGAATTAAATATTTGTTAATTACAAAGTGGGACATGAGCATCTGAATTATTTTTTTGCTTTGTGCCACGTAATTAGACGAGTGCAAATATTATATTACTGTACATGTACATGTTACTTCAAATTCTAATTTCTGAATATCATACTGTACAGTATATGGTTGTATACACAGTATGCTATGCAATGAAATGCTTACATGACTGTTTGGAACCTTGAAAAGGAAAAAATAAGTAAGGAAGCAAAATGCTAATAGGAAAGGGGAAAAAATGATATAAAATCTACAATATTGTTACAATAAAATAATATAAAATAAAATTAAGTAGAAATATGTAAAATATCTAAAAATGTAAGTATCTAAAAAAGTAATAACTGTATAAATAAACTGTGTTAAGTATGTGGAATGTGCAGACAGCAGTACGGTGTGAAATAGAATGATGAGCAGCTGTGATATTGTCCATCTTTAAAATTGCAGTAGTGAAAACGTAGTCTTCCTTTGAATGTAAACATAAACTCTATATGCATACATATGTTTAGTGTCCTTCAGTCTGAAGTACGTATGCTCTGTGTTGTTTGACTAGTTAAAGCCAGTCATTTTATTTAGAATGCCATTCCGGTTTCTGGTGTCTATCCTAGTGTCTGTTGATTGTTGATCTCTTGACACTTCAACACACTCCTGCACCTTGAACCTTATTTACTGTACATATTCGTCTTAACTGCTACATTAAATAAAGCACTGTATCCCTGCACTTGCATCCATACATGCCTGCCTGACAGGAAAATCATTCAGATGGAATATATTTAAAGAAATATGAGCGCCTTCCAGTAAAGTTAATGTAAAACTAAAAACGTACAGAAAGATAAGGGCTTCCGGCAGTTGTATAAATAACATACATGTAAAATATTTGTATTTGTTGTATGCAAGTTGTGTACTGTACATTCAGTAATTTTACCTCTTCAGTCCATAAATGTAGGAAACAGCGACAACTTCAATGAGCACGATGAAGAGCAACGAGAACGTTGTACCATACTCATTAAACACAGCAAACCAGTAATTACCCGAAGGTGTGGTGAAACCCAAACCCAGCAGGAAACAGAAAAGACACACCAGACCTAGACAGAAAAAAAATAAACATACAAAAGCGCGCACACACACATTATTTTCATGACCATTTACATTGGTAAATATATATATATATATATATATATATATATATATATATATATATATATATATACATACACACAGTGTGGGAGATTCATCTATTTAACGATGTAACGCCACATTTTTGCAAAAGCAAGTGTCATTAGATAAGATCCTTGTTAAAGTCACCAAAGAAACAAAAAGAAAAAGAATCGGGCTGGTGTGAAAAAGACGAGAGAGAGGAGGAAATGGAGGAGGACATTTTACAGTGCAGGTTGTCCCCTACTTACCAATAAGTTCCATTCCAGGAGCACGTTCGTAAGTTGGATTTGTTCTTAAGTCAGACAAAGTAAATATTATACACTTTTGACATAAATATTGAATGTAAAGCATACCAATCAGCTTGACTAAATATCTGTCCCCTCTTCCAACACTGCCATCATGTGGCCAAAAGCTGTAACTGTGCCTAAGGAAATGAATCTCACAAACCGAGACATGTCACACACTAAGAGTTTTCCCTGTGCTTTTAAATCGGGTGGAGAATCTCATCAAAATAAAAATATAAACACTTGAAATATATCAGTCTGTGTGCAATGAATCTATATACTATGAGTTTCTCTTTTTGAATTACTGAAATAAATAAACGTTTCGATGATATTTAACTTTATTGCGATTCACCTACATGATACTAGATGTAATTGCACACTCATGAGTGATATAAAGGGCGTTTTCCATTAAAAATTAAAACAAGCATAAGTTCTCTTTCCGTGGGTCGATTGCAATGAAACAAAGCATATATGTTACCTCAAGCTGAAATCTATGTTTTTTTTTTTTTTAAAACAAAAATCCTCTTATCATTGCAGGTCTCAGTATTAGGCAAATACAACATCAAACATTCAAAGAGATATAACTTTTTTTACTGTTCCATTATTTCAATAAAATGGTCAACAAAAATAAAGCCAAAAAGAAAAAAACATCCAGGCAATACTAAGTACCTCTTACTGCTTACACAGGATTTAAGATTAGCTAATCATCAGCCCTTCATTAATTGATCATCGGCAGGTGTGCTGGTCTCTATAAAAACTCAGTTGCCAATCTTCCCAAGTCCCAGCACATTCACCCAAGCATAGGGCGCGCAATGTTCAGAAAAATAAAAAAATTTTAAAAAACAAGAGCTACATTTCAGACTAGGTCTCACTGAGCATGCTAAGTGTTAAAATCCATAACGGCACAATTAGAAGACGACTGAACAAGTGTATTTCTTGGAAGAGAAAGCTGCACTGGCTTAGAAGAAGATTGAAGCAAAAAGGAAGCACAATTGAGGTTCATAAAACTGCATCTGTACAAACTAAAAGGCTTCTGGAACAATGTCCTCTGGACAGATAAAAAAAAAAATATTTAGCCTTAATGCCGCTAATGACTTTTTTTTTTTTGTGGCAAAATGCAAACAGAATTTTAGCAGAAACACTTCATACCCACTGTCAAGCACTGTGGTGGAGGGGTGATGATTTGGGCTTATTTTGCAGCCACAAGACTTGGGCACCTTGCAGTCATTGTTCTGTGTCAGAGTATTCTAGAGGCAAGCGCACCAGTAACTAAACATCAGGATGGCTGAAAAATAGTAAATACTCAAGGTTTTGTATAAATACTCAAGGTTTTGGACTCGTCTAGTCAAAGTCCAGACCTCAACCTAAAGGAAATGCTGTGGTGGAACCTTAAGAGAGCTGTGCAAAGCGAATGTCCAAAAAAAGCAATGAACTACAGCAATGTTGTAAAGAAGAATTAATCAAATCGATGTAAGTGACTGATAAAATCATACAGAAAATTATACTAAAGTACCTACTGAATCATGGGGCACTTAGTACCGCCCACATGTTTATTTTCCCTTTTTGGCTCCGATTTTGTTAAATAAATAATGGCCAGGGAAAAAAGGTTTTTTTCATCTGAGATGTAATGTATCTAATACTAAGACATTAATCAGATCTTTTTTATTATGTTTTTACACAACCTTTTATATAGATATAATATTTATATACATATGACGTTTATATAGAAAAACACTCATTAGCACTCTGTGACACTGTTTTGAATTTAACTGGAGTGAGTTAATTATTAATCGATTATTAAAAGAGTTTTTCTATACCGTTGAGTGTGGCATCGCTAAAGGTTTGTGCAAGAATTTTAAAGTCCTTCAGCGGTGTTATTATGGCTGTGACGTTTCCCAGCATGCTTCCCATCCCCAACATCAGCAACATCAAGAAGTAGAGAACGGACCAGAGCTGAGAAACTGGCATGTTCATGATCGCCTCACTGTACACAATGAATGCTAGACCGGTGCCTTCTACAGCCTGCACACACACACACACACACACACACACACACACACACACACACACACACACACACACACACACACACACATATATGAGAGAGAGACAGAGAAATCACAGATCATTGCTGATAATTAAATCAGTATACCAGTGTGCGCACACACACAAACACACACACACACACACACACACACACACACACACACACACACACACACATACCGTGTCCAGTTCAGCCTCCAGACTGCAGGGCTCCAGGTTGTGTTGAATGAGCGCAAACTTCTCAGGGTGTGTGTGATTTAACACACTGATCCATGAGGTCATGTTTTCTTTAGTAACAGCATCTTCAGCAAGATCAAATGTATTTAGAAGTAAAAGCCTCATCCTGCAATACATAAATAATAAATAAACATGAACCTGTCATACTGAAACCAAACGCTTTTCCTCGGCAGCAGTTGAATCCTGATAACAAGAACATACTGATTTTTTAAAAATCCTCTAGATATTATTCTAGTCTGTAAAAATTATTTCTAATGAACCAAGTTGGCTCTGTTTCCCAAAATATAAAACACATTTGGTCATGTTAATTAACCTTTATAAGAAGATAATACAGGTAGTGAAGTAAATCAAAGACTAAACAGGATAAACAAGCAGAATAACTGATGCTAACTGCCAAGTTCATAAGAATAAACACCACAGACTCATAAACGTTTACGTTTCCTATTCTATTCCTATCTGTAAAATATTTATCCATCACATCAGTGTGAGATTAAACACTTCCATCTTTCTTTCCCTTCTCTTATGCTGGAAGGGATATTATTCTCCTTCAGAAGCTCTGCTGAGAGCAACAAGTGAGAAATGCAAAATGTAGAGATAGCTTATTGTCAGAGTTTACTGTCTTACTCCTTATGATTCTCTGTCTTTACTGCTGGAAATGAGTTACTAATTAACAGCACAGTGTTGGGAATGTTACTGATTAATTGTATAGATATCTGTTTATCAGAGGTGGAAAGAGTAATAAAATTTTGTACTCAAGTAAAAGTACTGTTACTTCAGTGAAATTTTACTCAAGTACAAGTAAAGTTACAATTATAAAAATCTACTCAACTAAAAGTAAAAAGTAGCTCATTAAAAAATTTACTCAGAGTAAAAGTTACCGAGTTACTTTTTTATTTTTATTTTTTTAACAGCAGGGGTGGGGGGGGGAGGGGCTGGCGGTGAGGCATTCTAGCGTAGTTCAAAAAAGATGAGCAGATATAAATCTCAAACTAGTTGTTTTTAACTGAAGGAACACCTTTGCATAATAAAGCTGTTGTCTTTCTTGTGCTTGAAAATCAAAGTGGTCACTTAAATATGGTGTTACGTCCCAGTCTAGGGTCATACAGCAAAAGACTGGTTCAGGGTTCTATTTATAATATATATATAACTGTATGGAAATGGTGGTATATGGCAGAAAGAACTAGATCCAATCATTAACTGATGAAATAATGAGGTTTGTATATACACACACACACACACACACACACACACCAGGAGGAGGATCAGATTCAGGATGGACCCAGGCCAAAATAATAAACAAAATGGTATTTATATTTAGTAGCTAGATTACCTGCAAAAAAAAACAAAAAAAAAACAACACACACACAAACAAAAATACCGGTACCTTCCAGGACTCCCTAAACCAAAAACAGTGAAATTATCTACAAATATATGCAAAGACCAACCAAACCAAAGGGACAAAGCAATAATCAAAGTCAATTGGAGGCAAAAAGTCAAAACCGGAATACACAACCAAATATCAAAACGCCAAAATCACAACCTCTTTCATCTTTCCCGCGTCTCTCTCCGGGTTATATATGGTCGCGCTAGTCGATGACGTCACTCTCAGGGCGGAAGCGACCGTGTGGAAGGTCAGGAAGATGCCGATGTCAGAAAACCTGGAGTGGAGTCTGGAGCGGCGCGCGACCAGGACATGATACACACACGCGGCGCAACGGAGCATTTATAAAGCATAATATCTTTTATTATTTTATAATTTTCATTCATTTATTTTTTACTCAGTAGCGAATATGATTTAAAATGTAGCGAATTACAATACTTCAAACAAAATGTACTTAAGTAAAAGTAAAATTACAGATTTTTAAAACTACTTTAAAAAGTAGAAATACACAAAAAAGCTACTCAATTACAGTAACGCGAGTAAATGTAATTCGTTACTTTCCACCTCTGCTGTTTATACACCAAGACAGAAAACACACACACACCTCTCTAAGCAGCTCTCGTAGTTGAAAGTGGCTTTAAAACCGTAGATGGAGAAAGTGACAATGCTGGCGAAAATGGACGTTCCGCTATTAATGAGGGCGACGACGATGGCCTGATGCTCAAAGTTGTTCTTGGGATCATTATAACTGGCAAACGCTATGAGAGAACCAAAACCCAAACCAAGAGAGAAGAAGATCTGAGTAGCAGCATTAATCCAGGTCTGAGGATTTGCCAACTGCTCCAGCTACACAAAAAAAACATACACACACATACATACAGTGACTATAAACATATACATACATTTGTTAAAATAAACAAGCTAAATGACTAAAAAGACAAGAAATTACCTTGTTGTGGAGGCTCCTTTGGAATATTCCAGCCTGCCTAATTTATCCAAAATCTTGTGGCACAATGTGTTATGGTCTGATCAGACCATGTTAAAATGTTGTAATTACAGAAAGATATGCTTAGCACAGAAACAAGACTGCTCGTCCCCCAAAGTAGACCACAGCCATGATGAAGCATGATGATGGCAACATGTTATGTTTTTTCTTTTGTCATGATACTGGAGGGAATTTCACACATTTCACATCCACAAAAGGTGACATAAATCACCTTTCTTTCTCATTGTCTTGACCATGGCCACATGCCTTAATGAACTTAATGAGTTGCTGCCATGTGATCAGCTGATT
>CM060124.1:32732879-32737879 GCA_030522415.1 Channallabes apus | reverse complement strand
CGAACATGCTGTGTCAAATTAAAACATTCGAAAACAGTAATTGGGTGGTGTTGGGGCAGACTGTATCAACATGAATATTGAGGTCGCCAAGCAGAAGAATAGGAACTAACAATGAGCAGGCAAGGGTTAACAGTTCACTGAGTTCAGAAAAGAAGCTGGACAGGGCTTTAGGAGGACGGTAGAGTAGGATGATTGTGAGACAGTCAGCTTTCAATACCATGTAGTCAAATGAGTTTGTATTGTGAAAATCAAGTTGTTTCAGATGAAGATCGTCCCGGTAAATGACAGCAAGACCACCCCCTTTGCCATGCAGTCGAGGTCGGGTGAGGTACTTATATCAGGTGCAAGAAGATTTAACTGAATAAAATCATCCGGTGCTTGCCAGGTTTCAGTGAGAAGAAAAATGTCGAACTTATTGTCAGTGATAATTTCATTGAGATAAGAGGCTTTGTCCGATATTGACCGACAGTTCAGAAGTGCAAAGTGATGATGTACAGAATTCAGATTTGCAGTACGATGCTGAGTACCAGTGAGATAAATTAGAGAGCGATGAACTGTACGGCCGGCAGGAAGCAGTTTGGAAGCAGACAGTCTATGGTTAGTCCAGATGCATGGAAGGGCTTCGGGCTTAGACCTAAAGGTACTCCTGAACACATGCCGTGAGCGGTGGATGTACCGTGGGCGCCGGAGAATCGATAAACTCCGGCAGTGCTCATACGTCATAGGGTCAAGACGTGGATGGCAGTTCAAGGCCCTTAGCGGAGATGGTGAATATCCAATATCCATTACGGAAGTGAGATGCAAATGAGGCAAAAAAGAGAAAAGAAGGGAAGGCAAAAAAGAAAAACATTTGCCAAAGTCATTATTGTACTGAGCAAGTGAGAGCCAGACACAGGCAGACAGAAACTGCCTGACACGGGAGAAAACAGCGCTAGCCCGACCCTGAAACGCCACTTCACCAAACACAGCAAGGTAAATAGGAGACAGCATCCCCAAATAGCAAGCAGTGAACGAACAGCGCAACCGACTGAGAGAGCGTTAACTCACCCATCAGAGGAGCCGAGCGTGGTGGAGACGCTAACAGCGCGGAGGGCTCGCAGCGGCCCGGTGGTAAACTCACAGACTGCAAAGAGTTGATATTTATAGTCCAGTTTCTTTCAAACATCAGCAGTATGAAATGGAGTAATCCAACCAGCCAAGCAGAATGGCAGAGAGACATGCAGCAGGAACAAACAAACAATCCAGGTATGAAGCGGCAGCACAGACGCGCACAGTGTTCTCGTCCCAGAACCGGAAGTGCAAATGGATACAAGTCTGAATTTCCTCATCAGAATGCCCTGGTGGGGTCTGGAGGCATATTGTCAAAGGCTTCAGGTTGAACGTCCTGGTCTTAGGGGGTTAACAGGACACGAGACCACACAGAAGACCTAAAGCAGGTCAGGGCCTAGTCATGTAACACAAGTGGAAAAACTGCTGGCTTCTCTAATGACTGATATCTCCTAATGCGTCAGTTTCTTAAGAGCTAAAAAAAAATCTAGGTTAACTGTATTTGGGTCCGGAGGGCAGAAGCAGTCTGGATCACAGCTCATGAACGACATGTGTAGCTCGACGGAGAGAGGGAAGAGAGAGAGGGGCAGAGAGAATAGGAGAGAACAGTTAGGTATGGTCACAGTCACATAATGTATAATATGAATGAATATTTACTGTAGAGTGCAAGCAGAGACTCCGGCAGGACTAACTATGACATCATAACTAAAAGGGAGAGCCAGAAGGAAACACAAACATGAGGGGTCCCTGAGATGTAAAGCGACCAATCACTTCACCGTCAACAAACCAATCAATGAGAGTGAGGAAGACAGCATCTAAACATACCAGTTCACCATAATACTCTACGTCCATGAGTCCCCCAGATCTGCTCCTTTACCTTATGGCTAATCTATTTATAAAAATGCTTGGCTAAATAAATAGGTTTTTAGCCTAGACTTAAACACTGAGACTGTGTCTGAGTCCCGAACACTATTTGGAAGACTATTCCATAATTTTGGGGCTTTGTAAGAAAAAGCTCTGCCCCCTGCTGTAGTTTTCATAATACGCGGTACTGACAAGCAGCCTGCATCCTTTGACTGAAGTAGGCGTGGCGGATCGTAAGACACTAGCAGTTCGCTCAGATACTGCGGTGCGAGACCATTTAATGCTTTATATGTCAAGAGCAGTATTTTAAAATCAATGCGAAATTTCCCAGGGAGCCAATGCAGTGAAGATAGGATAGGGGTGATGTGCTCATATCTTCTGGATCTAGTGAGGACTCTCGCTGCCGCATTCTGGACTAGCTGAAGCTTGTTTATGCACCTAACTGAACAACCAGACAGTAAGGCATTACAATAGTCCAACCTAGAAGTGATAAAAGCATGAACTAGTTTTTTTGCATCGTTTAGCGACAGAATGAAAGGAATACTGAAAGAATGGAATCTATAATCACGCCGAGGTCTTTTACTGATGGAACAGAAAGGTCATCTAAAGTTACAGTGTGATCTAAAATCTTACTTCTAGCTGAATGCGGTCCTATGACTAAAATTTCTGTCTTATAAGGATTAAGCAGAAGGAAGGTAATTAGCATATAATCTCTTATATCCTGCACACATTGCTCAACTTTAGTGAGGTGGTTTTTCTCATCAGGTTTTGCTGAGACATATAACTGTGTGTCGTCAGCATAACAATGAAAACTAATACCATACTTACAAAGTATGTTGCCCAGAGAAAGCATTAAAAGAGCAACAAGCAGTGGGCCTAAAACTGAACCCTGTGGAACGCCAAACTCCACTAGAGAACATGCAGAATAATCACCATTTAAACTGATACCGATCGGTCAAATAGGATCTGAGCCAGGAGAGGGCTGTACCCTTAATTCCTACTACATTTCTAATCTGTGAAGAAGAATACTATGATCAATGGTGTCAAAAGCTGCACTGAGGTCGAGTAATACAAGCATAGTTACACAATCCTGATCAGAGGCCAATAGGAGGTCATTTACTACTTTAACGAGTGCTGTTTCTGTGCTGTGATGAGGCCTAAATCCTGACTGATACAGTTCATGTATGCCATTTCTATGTAGATATGAGCATAGCTGCTCCGCTACTATCTTTTCCAGAATCTTAGAGATAAAGGGGAGGTTTGATATTGGCCTGTAATTAGACAGCTGACAGGGGTCGAGGTCAGGTTTCTTAATTATTGGTTTGATAACTGCTAATTTAAAAGAGTTTGGAACATAACCAATGCTGAGTGAGGAATTAATTATTTTCTGTTTGAGAAAATGTGTCGGTATAGGATCTAATATACAGGTTGATGAATTTGCAGAAGAGATGAGTGAAATTAGTTCATTCTCTTCAAGGGGAGTAAAGTATTCTAGGTTCCAATCTGACATGGCTAGGTTAACATCTGTATCAATTACATTGTTCGGTTTCAAAGCCAGAATTCTTTTGCCTAATATTCACAATTTTGTTATTGAAAAAGATTAAATATTCAGTCACCTGGGTAAAATTCATGTTACAATTAACAAAGGTTTCAAGAATAAAATTCATATTTGTCAAATTATTATTCAAATAAGATATGAGTGATTATTGCGTAGCAGATGAAAAATTTTCTACTCTGGAAACAAACCCACAGAAAAGATTCAGTACCTTACAGGAAGTTAACAGCATGATCTGTCCTATATTACACCCTGTTTACAGGGCGTCTATAAACACCCTTCTGATCCCCCAACACACCATACACACATATACACACACATTTCTATTTTTTATTGGCTGTTGTCCCCAACCCGCCCAGTGTACACTCCCCAACAAGTCAGGTTCTGTTCCAACAAGTACAGGAACAAAGCCAAAATACGGGCCTGGCTGAGGGATGGGGGTGGAGTCGAGGGGGTGGGGGTACAAATGAGTGTGCAGAACCAGCGGCAGAAACAGACTCACTGACCCTCAGTTCACAGCTAAAATCATGTTTACATCTACATCATATATCGTTTTAATGGCAGCGGTGCTCAGTATGGTCTTCGCAGCTGGTGAGTAACCTGTGTGTGTGTGTGTGTGTGTGTGTGTGTGTGTGTGTGTGTGTGTGTGTGTGTGTGTGTGTGTGTGTGTGTGTGTGTGTGTGTGTGTTGCAATGGTTTTCCTTTTTCACATTATGTAAATAATAACTAGACCTATTTAGTGAAAATTTTATTTTCTTTGTCACTAAGAGAAAGCCTTTATTAATGTTTATTACAGAATGTAAGAGTAACATGTCGTATCTTCAGAACATTGGTGATTTCGAATAAAAGGCAGCATCAAGGGCAACTCAGTGAATCTGGTTTGGAATGTGCTCCAGGCTCTGTCCTATACTATAATAGTGAGTAGATGAAAGCTGTGCACTCCCTGTACACTAGTAACGTAAGCAGGGTGTATGTTCACCTTTGTCAAGTGATCACACAAAGGAAAGTTTCCTGCACTGGGAAACCGTACATGCAGAGAACTGGGGTGATGGAGAAATAAAAGGAAAAAAAGGAAAGACGTAATTGTATAGAAGTGTGTGTGAGAAAGTGTGATGTGTGGTGTGAGTGTGATAAACACTGTGTACTTGATGATGTCAGGGTCAGTGCGCAGATTTGCAAAATAAACTAGGTTTCTTAAGAATAGTGACATTCAGCTCCACATACTGTAAATTAGAGACCTGCACTACCGCGGGAGTACCGCGGGACCCAGCGCACGGAGTGCGGTGCGGGACAAGATTTGATGTGTGAATGCGGGTGCGGCCCAGAAGGTCCTCATGTATGTGCGGGTTGCGGGAGAATAAAATGAATCGTGGGACTCCCGCAAAATGGAATTATCTTAAAATTAATTCATTGAAAACAAATACTATATTATTTATCTACTGCACAAAAGCAACAAGAACGAGTAAATTAAAATAAAAACAATTTACAGGCACAAGGACGGAACTTATTTTTATATATTGAGAAATAAGGATAA
>CM060124.1:32675379-32727879 GCA_030522415.1 Channallabes apus | reverse complement strand
GCTCATGTCTGTATTCTTATAACAGCTATTTTATGTAATAGGTGGGGGGGGGGGGGTACATGGAGGTAATGTGGGGTGACCGGGGGGAGGGGTAACCTGGAGCTAGTGTGAGTCGGTGTGACACTCCTAATCTGCAATGAGACTTCACACACATCTGTGTTCATCACACCATACACACATTACCACTGCTTAGTTCAAAACAGTCGCTTACTCGACTGTCTTAATTTCTTTTGCATAGAGCTGTAGAGCCATGCTGATATTCTGTATAAAGACGCTCCAGCTTGTGTAATTTTTCTTAAATTATGGACAGATTTTAGATTTTATCTTTTATAATTGTGAAATAATAGAATAATTAAATTACTGTGAGCGACAGTTTTGTGGCTGGAAACACTTTGTTGATGAGCGAGATCAGAGTTTGGACTGAGGTGAGCTGACAGGAGGGAGTAAACTCACTCAAATAATGCATTTTTAAAACTGCAATAAACAGAAAAGAATCTCAGCATGCACAAAACACTGAACATTAAGGTGGATGGCATATAAAACCGAAAGTTCCTCTCCTGTCAGCCAGGAACAGGAATCTGAGGTTATCATGAATCCACACAAAGGAAGAAAGAAAGAAAGAAAGAAAGAATGACCCAGTCCTTTTCTGTCCATTCTTTGTGAGTCTATATCCATACTGTATACAGTTGCACAGAGTGACCATGTTACTTCATCCTTCCTGTCAGCTCAGAACATTCCCATACTGTTGTGTTAAACTCCAAGAATGATCTCAAATCTTCCCTTTTCACATTGCTTCAGCATTCACAGTGATGTTTTATAGACAGACATGTTACACACGTTACAGTTCACATTACAACTTCACATTTATTTATATAGC
Source organism: Channallabes apus (assembly GCA_030522415.1). Lineage (NCBI taxonomy): Eukaryota > Metazoa > Chordata > Actinopteri > Siluriformes > Clariidae > Channallabes > Channallabes apus. The sequence goes on along the minus strand of CM060124.1, from coordinate 32,727,002 downwards.
ACAAAAACAACAACTCGTCCGCTCCCTGCACTGGCTTCCTGAAGCTGCTGAATCAAATTCAAAACCCTGATGTTCGCCTAGAAAGCTAAACATGGCCCAGCACCCACTTACCTCTCTGCTCTAATCACAGCACACACTGCACCACGTTCCCTCCGATCCTCCAGCACTGCTCGCCTCATCACACCATCTCTCAGGGATCGAGGACGACATTCATCCAGACTCTTTCCTGTTCTGGCACCGAGGTGGTGGAACGAACAGCAGAGTCTTTGACAACCTTTAAATGATGGACTTCAATACTTGGACTAATCCTCTCCCCACTGTGTTTGACTGATGGCATTTAGTTAGTAACCGAGTAACCTAATGTAAGTATCTATCCAATAATAGAAACTTCAAAGCACTAAGAGCTTCTGCTAAATGTGTGTGTAAATGTGATATCATTATGAATTTTTAGCAGTGCAGATTTTGTGCTGGATCTGGACCCGGACTGAAGCTTATCATCAATATAATTATGATCCAGAAACTGTTGCAGTTGATGAAAAAGCACTTTCTCTAAGACTTTGGATAAAAATAGCAAATGTGAAATGACTGAAATTACAAAGTACACTGGGGTCAAGCTGAGGTTCCTTAAGAAGCGGCACAACATAAAAGCATCTCGTACTATATATAGTTTAAGACAATCATTAAAAAGGATAAGAGACAGGTTGTCTGACAGGCGAAAGGTCGCCTTCATCGAAAAAAGTGGAAAAGTGAATTAAGAGAAATAAAATCAAAAGATTCAAAAATGGAAAAAGAAATAGGAGTTTTGACAAGCCCTGGAACATTTCCCAACACTCCCTGCTGCGCAACATCAATTTTAGCTTTAAAAACATTTAAGAATTCTTCTGCTGAAATGGAATTATAAACACCCCGATCAATTAAACGTGGATGAATAATAGAGTTTATAAAATTAAATAAAACTTGAGAACGGTTAAGGTTAGTATGGATCAATCTAGATTGAAAACTCAGATTTGGCAGTTTTTACTGTACTGTATTCTAATACAAACAACCTTGTCTCATTAATGCTCGGTTATTGTCATTCAGCCAGGGATTATATACTAGTGATGGGTCGTTCATTAATGATTTGTTCTTTTTGAATGAACATGACTCATATGAACAAGTTGTCTTGGAGAGTGATTCGTTCATTTTCCATGGGGCGCACATGCATAAAGCATCACAAAACCTTGTTATATACAGGAAACAGAAATGAGTCGTTACCTTTGAGTCTTTTCAGTCCTGAGTCATTCGTTCTTTAGTCACGTGACTCCCATAGACGCTATGCGTTGCAGTACACAGGAAACAGAATTAAACGGTTCTCAACTTCTCAAGGTTTCTTCCTAATGCATTCTCAGGGAGTTTTTCCTTGCCACCGTCGCCGTCACCCTTGGCTTGCTCATCAGAGACATTTCATTCGTCATTCATTCATCTTATTATTATCTAGACACATTTTCCTTACACATACACACTTCCATAAATTTTCTCTCTTTTTTTTGTGAAGCTGCTTTGAGACAATGACCATTTTTAAAATGCTATATAAATAATTGAATTGAATCTTCTGACGCTATGCGGTGCAATAGATTCTAAAGAACGAACATCTCCGACTGGAAGATATGATGGTGAGTTACTCATTCTGTTTATTATAATATGTCCTTAGCTGCATTGTAATAATTTCATTACTGGAACTATAGCCAATATTTGTGTATGTAGACGTATTGGGGGTATTTTTATTGAAAATGCAACATTTTATTTTATTTCTGATCAAAAGAACGAAATGAAGTGAACGACTCAAAAAAAGATTTGTTCATTTTCATTAACAAGATTCAAAGAACCGAGTCACTAAAATGATTAAAATTTCCCATCACTACTATATTGTACTACAACAGTACTCTAGGTGCAATAGCATCCAGTATGGTTGAACATGTTGAATTCTTCTTCTTCTTCTTTGTCTTTCGGCTGTTCCCTGAATGGAAGTATGAAATAAAAGAATCTGGGTCCAGGTATTGTTCAGTGCCATAATAGCTGGATAAAGGAGTGTTCCTAAAAGCAGTTAAGAAGGATTCTGAGGTATGTGCAGAGATCTGACTGAGAACTCATTTTCCCTGGTGAACTCGTAACGCTGTTGTCTCTCAGTACAGGAGGTCACACATACATTGAGCAAATCACTGATTCTGAATACATACAAACATGCAGAATTGATGGCAGGAGGCAAAACAGCCCTTAGAAATGCAAGGCATGTGATGTTTCACTCTGTTTGCAGCAAAGAAGTAACTTCTGACGAATAGCACAAAAAAAACCTGAAATGTGTTTTGTGTTTAGCTGTGTATAGTCTCTGTGCTGTTTTATGTTTCTCAGAGGTGCTGAAACAGTGATGGTTCATTTTAGTGGTTGAAATAAATAAATGTTGTCTTCCATTTGAAGCTCATGTAGGTAATATTACCAGGATAGCATTTTTTCACATCAGAAATATTGCCAAGATAAGAAAAATATTCTCATTTGTAAGAGGTTCTACTCTTGTGCATGGTTGGTACCACCACACGGACACTAGGCGAGTTCTTACGGAAAAAAGGTAATTTTATGTTAAAGTAGGGAGGAAGGATAAAAGAGAAGGAAAAGAGTGAAAGTGTGTATGTGCAAATGGCTGCTCCTGCACGCTCCCATGACGATGACCTGACGGGAGTTTCCCCTGGATGTCTGTCGGTTGGGCAGCTTTCCCGGCTGGGATCAGGGGCCTTAATGGAGTCCTGGCTATTTAGGGAGCATATAGAGTGAGCGAGGAGCGATAACAATTGAGGCACATGCCTATCACAGGCGCACGCCGTGACACACAAACGATGCAGAAAAATTAGTTCATGCTTTTATCACCTCTAGGTTGATATTAAAATACTACCTTTGACGTATAGTGTCTTACGATTCGCCATGACTAGTTTGATCAAAGGATGCAGGCTGCTTATCAGTACCGCGTATTATGAAAACTACAGCTGGGGGCGGAGCTTTTTCTTACAAAGCCCCAAAATTATGGAATAGTCTTCCAAATAGTGTTCGGGACTCAGACACAGTCTCAGTGTTTAAGTCTAGGCTAAAAACCTATTTATTTAACCAAGCATTTTTATTAATAGATTTGCCATAAGGTAAAGGAGCAGATCTGGGGGACTCATGGACGTAGAGTATTATGGTGAACTGGTATGTTTAGATGCTGTCTTCCTCACTCTCATTTGATCACTCAGGTTTGTTGATGGTGAGGTGATTGGTCGCTTTACATTTGCAGATTAGGCTACCTGGCATTCCCGAATTGCCCATAGTGTGCGAATGAGTGTGTGTAAGTGAGTATATGTGTGTGCCCTAAGCCTCCTGGTATAGTCAGAGGTGTCAAGTAACGAAGTACGAATACTGCGTTACCTTACTTAAGTAGATATTTTGGGTATCTATACTTTACTGGAGTAATTATATCTTCTTCTCCATAAAACATGTTAATGCTCAGTAGTACACATATATGGTTCTTTAATGTATTTGCATTGTACTAAAATGCATTCTTTTTCAATTGCCATATACAGAATCCCAAATCACTATGGCCGTTAAATACAACAAAAAAACAACACATTATTCTGTTTTTTTTAATGAGGTGTTAGTGTACAGTAGTATACAGGCCCGTGGCACAGCCTAAGCTTTTATCCTTAATGCTTTTTTCCCCCTCACGTTACTTTTACTTTTATACTTTAAGTAGTTTCGAAACCAGTACTTTTACACTTTTACTTGAGTAAAAAGCTTGAGTGATACTTCAACTTGTAAAGAAGTCTTTTTAAACCCTAGTATCTATACTTCTACTCAAGTAATGAGTGTGAATACTTTTGACACCACTGGGTATAGACGATGAGTGAGTGAGTGAGTGAGTGAGTGTGTAAAGCAGCTTTGCGACAATGACAACTGTTAAAAGCGCTATACGAATATTAATTGAATCAAATTAAATTGAAATTAATAGACATTTTGTAGAATATAGTAAACTTGGACACCAGGTTTAGTTTTTTGTTTCTCTCTGTGGCCTCAGTGAACGTTGTCTTTGTGTGAGGAAGTGTGTAGCGTCTTGTGACTTTGGACATTCAATTCACTCACACTTTTCATTAGTTGTATATATTTTGTAAATATTGTTTTCTTTGTTGGTTTTGGTGCACACTTTTGTTTATTTAGTTAGTATAGTACACTTTTGGTTTTTGCTAATTAGTCGTTGCGGTGTCGTTCTTGCTCACAGGTTTTTAAAGCATCGCAGGCACTAAGATAAAGATCTCTTGTTTAGTGTAACTCAGTTTATTTAAATTAATCTGATCGTTAGAAGTGTATGGTTGTGAACAGCTGACGCGTCAGTGTGAGTCCTGGGGAAGCCAGGTGTTAGTAGCTCTTGTGAAAACTTATATTTATAAGTTTTCTTAAGTATATGTTTTCTTATGTATATACTTGTGTATATTCAGTGAAAAGAAGGCTCTGCTGAAAAAAATTTGCCTCATCAGTTACTTTACCCAAAATAAAATGTCATTCTGAATGTTATAATTTAGCTGCTTCGGCTATGAGCCCACACCAAACCCTGTCACACACTCAGTTCTGTGTTCAAAACAATCTGTCTGCTTTGTTTATTCTGCATTTTCAATGTTTCTCTGCTTGACTTCCAAATAGCATTTTCTATTGGGTATTTTGGCATCTAATCATCACATGATCCTGACATATACTGTACATACATAAACAATATTATAAACCCTGTTTGTGCTCTATATATTATTTAATTAATTAGGTTTTCTCTCCAGGGAAATTGAAAATGCTATGATTAGGAAACGTAGAAGAGAAACAGACTTGAGTTCACGACAGTCTGTAGAAATCAGGACTATATGCAGGTTTAGGGTTCCAAAAACCAGATTCCAAAAAAGTTGGGACACTAAACAAATTGTGAATAAAAACTGAATGCAATGATGTGGAGATGGCAAATGTCAATATTTTATTCAGAATAGAACATAGATGACAGATCAAAAGTTTAATCCGAGAAAATTTATCATTTTAAGGGAAAAATATGTTGATTCCAAATTTCACGGTGTCAACAAATCCCAAAAAAGTTGGGACAAGGCCATTTTCACCACTGTGTGGCATCTCCCCTTCTTCTTACAACACTCAACAGACGTCTGGGGACCGAGGAGACCAGTTTCTCAAGTTTAGAAATAGGAATGCTCTCCCATTCTTGTCTAATACAGGCCTCTAACTGTTCAATCGTCTTGGGCCTTCTTTGTCGCACCTTCCTCTTTATGATGCGCCAAATGTTCTCTATAGGGGAAAGATCTGGACTGCAGACTGGCCATTTCAGTACCCGGATCCTTCTCCTACGCAGCCATGATGTTGTGATTGATGCAGAATGTGGTCTGGCATTATCTTGTTGAAAAATGCAGGGTCTTCCCTGAAAGAGATGACGTCTGGATGGGAGCATATGTTGTTCTAGAAGCTGAATATATTTTTCTGCATTGATGGTGCCTTTCCAGACATGCAAGCTGCCCATGCCACACGCACTCATGCAACCCCATACCATCAGAGATGCAGGCTTCTGAACTGAGCGTTGATAACAACTTGGGTTGTCCTTGTCCTCTTTGGTCCGGATGACATGGCGTCCCACATTTCCAACAAGAACTTCGAATCGTGACTCGTCTGACCACAGAACAGTCTTCCATTTTGCCACACTCCATTTTAAATGATCCCTGGCCCAATGAAAACGCCTGTGCTTGTGGATCTTGCTTAGAAATGGCTTCTTCTTTGCACTGTAGAGTTTCAGCTGGCAACGGCGGATGGCACGGTGGATTGTGTTCACTGACGATGGTTTCTGGAAGTATTCCTGAGCTCATTCTGAGCTCATTCTGTGATTTCCTTTACAGTAGCATTCCTGTTTGTGGTGCAGTGTCGTTTAAGGGCCCGGAGATCACGGGCATCCAGTATGGTTTTACGCCCTTGACCCTTACGCACAGAGATTGTTCCAGATTCTCTGAATCTTCGGATGATATTATGCACAGTTGATGATGATAACTGCAAAGTCTTTGCAATTTTTCGCTGGGTAACAGCTTTCTGATATTGCTCCACTATCTTTCTGCGCAACATTGTGGGAATTGGTGATCCTCTACCCATCTTGGCTTCTGAGAGACACTGCCACTCTGAGAAGCTCTTTTTATACCCAATCATGTTGTAGCGCGGCCACATAAAGGGGCGGTTAAACAGCAGGGGAAAAAAGAAGGAGCTAATGTTGCTCACCTGCACCAACAAACTGACCCCTTTCGGTTATTTTCGTCCCCATGGCAACGGTGCCTTGGTTCCGGGGTTAAGCTCACGCGCGCATGCGCAGATGTGCCGCGAGAGAACCCCGATGACCTATCAGGTCACGTGTGCCGGTATAAAGCCGGAACCGGCATGACGTTCGAGACGGAGAGATGAAGAAAGCAGCGCTGTGTATGGATAGAGAGAGAGAGCTAGTTTACGATTTCCTTTGGATTATTCTTTTCCTGGACGTCAACTATACCCCTCTCATTCCGTTTCTCGAGCTCCCGGACTTACCATCTTTCACCGGTGAGATCGAGCCGTCTCTCCAATCCACCTTTACATACTTTCACTATAACCTAGACTTGGACATTCATACATATGCACTCACACACTCGCACACACTACTGACATTGTACATATTTGTTTATAGGTTGTATACAGTGGTGTGAAAAACTATTTGCCCCCCTCCTGATTTCTTATTCTTTTGCATGTTTGTCACACAAAATGTTTCTGATCATCAAACACATTTAACTATTAGTCAAAGATAACACAAGTAAACACAAAATGCAGTTTTTAAATGAGGGGTTTTATTATTTAGGGAGAAGAAAAATCCAAACCTACATGGCCCTGTGTGAAAAAGTAATTGCCCCCTGAACCTAATAACTGGTTGGGCCACCCTTAGCAGCAATAACTGCAATCAAGCGTTTGCGATAACTTGCAACGAGTCTTTTACAGCGCTCTGGAGGAATTTTGGCCCACTCATCTTTGCAGAATTGTTGTAATTCAGCTTTATTTGAGGGTTTTCTAGCATGAACCGCCTTTTTAAGGTCATGTCACAACATCTCAGTAGGATTCAGGTCAGGACTTTGACTAGGCCACTCCAAAGTCTTCATTTTGTTTTTCTTCAGCCATTCAGAGGTGGATTTGCTGGTGTGTTTTGGGTCATTGTCCTGCTGCAGCACCAAAGATCGCTTCAGCTTGAGTTGACGAACAGATGGCCGGACATTCTCCTTCAGGATTTTTTGGTAGACAGTAGAATTCATGGTTCCATCTATCACAGCAAGCCTTCCAGGTCCTGAAGCAGCAAAACAACCCCAGACCATCACACTACCACCACCATATTTTACTGTTGGTATGATGTTCTTTTTCTGAAATGCTGTGTTACTTTTACGCCAGATGTAACGGGACACGCACCTTCCAAAAAGTTCAACTTTTGTCTCGTCGGTCCACAAGGTATTTTCCCAAAAGTCTTGGCAATCATTGAGATGTTTTTTAGCAAAACTGAGACGAGCCTTAATGTTCTTTTTGCTTAAAAGTGGTTTGCGCCTTGGAAATCTGCCATGCAGTCCGTTTTTGCCCAGTCTCTTTCTTATGGTGGAGTCGTGAACACTGACCTTAATTGAGGCAAGTGAGGCCTGCAGTTCTTTAGATGTTGTCCTGGGGTCTTTTGTGGCCTCTCGGATGAGTTGTCTCTGCGCTCTTGGGGTAATTTTGGTCGGCCGGCCACTCCTGGGAAGGTTCACCACTGTTCCATGTTTTTGCCATTTGTGGATAATGGCTCTCACTGTGGTTCGCTGGAGTCCCAAAGCTTTAGAAATGGCTTTATAACCTTTACCAGACTGATAGATCTCAATTACTTTTGTTCTCATTTGTTCCTGAATTTCTTTGGATCTTGGCATGATGTCTAGCTTTTGAGGTGCTTTTGGTCTACTTCTCTGTGTCAGGTAGCTCCTATTTAAGTGATTTCTTGATTGAAACAGGTGTGGCAGTAATCAGGCCTGGGGGTGACTACAGAAATTGAACTCAGGTGTGATAAACCACAGTTAAGTTATTTTTTAACAAGGGGGGCAATCACTTTTTCACACAGGTCCATGTAGATTTGGAGTTTTTTTTTCTCACTTAATAACGTAAACCTTCATTTAAAAACTGCATTTTGTGTTCAATTATGTTATCTTTGACTAATAGTTAACGGTTTTTGATGAGCAGAAACATTTAAGTGTGACAAACATGCAAAAGAATAAGAAATCAGGAAGGGGGCAAATAGTTTTTCACACCACTGTATATTGTTTTTTCGTTGCACTTCATTTGTTTGTCTTTTGTACATAATACACTTTGGTTTGGTTTTTGGAATCTGTTGTTGTGTACGTCTTTCCTTGCTCCGCGAAGGTTGCGCAATACCGGAAGTAAGTGAGATTAACCCGTATATAGATCTTAGACCCCGATTTAGTGTAATTAGCTCTAATAATAAATCTGAGCGTTACAATGTTGCCAATTAACCTAATTACTGTTAATTGGTCTTCCAGCTCTTCGTTATGCTCAAATTGACTTTTTCCAGCCTCTTATTGCTACTTGGCCCAACTTTTTTGGGATTTGTTGACACTGTGAAATTTGGAATCAACATATTTTTCCTTTAAAATGATACATTTTCTCGGATTAAACTTTTGATCCGTGATATTCTATTCTGAATAAAATATTGACATTTGCCATCTCCACATCATTGCATTCAGTTTTTATTCACAATTTGTTTCGTGTCCCAACTTTTCTGGAATCCGGTTTGTAGATGTGGAGGTTTAGGTTTAGGTTTATCTATAGTGGTGGTGTAGATGTGGAGGTTTAGGTTTAGGTTTATCTATAGTGGTGGTGTAGATGTGGAGGTTTAGGTTTAGGTTTATCTATAGTGGTGGTGTAGACGTGAGCCTTGTGGAGGTTTAGGTTTATCTATAGTGGTGGTGTAGACGTGAGCCTTGTGGAGGTTTAGGTTTATCTATAGTGGTGGTGTAGATGTGACCCATGTGGAGGTTTAGGTTTATCTATAGTGGTGGTGTAGATGTGAGCCATGTGGAGGTTTAGGTTTATCTATAGTGGTGGCGTAGATGTGAGCCATGTGGAGGTTTAGGTTTATCTATAGTGGTGGTGTAGATGTGAGCCATGTGGAGGTTTAGGTTTATCTATAGTGGTGGTGTAGATGTGGAGGTTTAGGTTTATCTATAGTGGTGGTGTAGATGTGGAGGTTTAGGTTTAGGTTTATCTATAGTGGTGGTGTAGATGTGGAGGTTTAGGTTTAGGTTTATCTATAGTGGTGGTGTAGACGTGAGCCTTGTGGAGGTTTAGGTTTATCTATAGTGGTGGTGTAGATGTGAGCCATGTGGAGGTTTAGGTTTATCTATAGTGGTGGTGTAGATGTGAGCCATGTGGAGGTTTAGGTTTATCTATAGTGGTGGTGTAGATGTGAGCCATGTGGAGGTTTAGGTTTATCTATAGTGGTGGTGTAGATGTGAGCCATGTGGAGGTTTAGGTTTATCTATAGTGGTGGTGTAGATGTGAGCCATGTGGAGGTTTAGGTTTATCTATAGTGGTGGTGTAGATGTGAGCCATGTGGAGGTTTAGGTTTATCTATAGTGGTGGTGTAGATGTGAGCCATGTGGAGGTTTAGGTTTATCTATAGTGGTGGTGTAGATGTGAGCCATGTGGAGGTTTAGGTTTATCTATAGTGGTGGTGTAGATGTGAGCCATGTGGAGGTTTAGGTTTATCTATAGTGGTGGTGTAGATGTGAGCCATGTGGAGGTTTAGGTTTATCTATAGTGGTGGTGTAGATGTGAGCCATGTGGAGGTTTAGGTTCATCTATAGTGGTGGTGTAGATGTGAGCCATGTGGAGGTTTAGGTTTATCCATAGTGGTGGTGTAGATGTGAGCCATGTGGAGGTTTAGGTTTAGGTTTATCTATAGTGGTGGTGTAGATGTGAGCCATGTGGAGGTTTAGGTTTATCCATAGTGGTGGTGTAGATGTGAGCCATGTGGAGGTTTAGGTTTATCTATAGTGGTGGTGTAGATGTGAGCCATGTGGAGGTTTAGGTTTATCTATAGTGGTGGTGTAGATGTGAGCCATGTGGAGGTTTAGGTTTATCTATTGTGGTGGTGTAGATGTGAGCCATGTGGAGGTTTAGGTTTATCTATAGTGGTGGTGTAGATGTGAGCCATGTGGAGGTCTAGGTTTATCTATAGTGGTGGTGTAGATGTGAGCCATGTGGAGGTTTAGGTTTATCTATAGTGGTGGTGTAGATGTGAGCCATGTGGAGGTTTAGGTTTATCTATAGTGGTGGTGTAGATGTGAGCCATGTGGAGGTTTAGGTTTATCTATAGTGGTGGTGTAGATGTGAGCCATGTGGAGGTTTAGGTTTATCTATAGTGGTGGTGTAGATGTGAGCCATGTGGAGGTTTAGGTTTATCTATAGTGGTGGTGTAGATGTGAGCCATGTGGAGGTTTAGGTTTATCTATAGTGGTGGTGTAGATGTGAGCCATGTGGAGGTTTAGGTTTATCTATAGTGGTGGTGTAGATGTGAGCCATGTGGAGGTTTAGGTTTATCTATAGTGGTGGTGTAGATGTGGAGGTTTAGGTTTATCTATAGTGGTGGTGTAGATGTGGAGGTTTAGGTTTAGGTTTATCTATAGTGGTGGTGTAGATGTGGAGGTTTAGGTTTAGGTTTATCTATAGTGGTGGTGTAGACGTGAGCCTTGTGGAGGTTTAGGTTTATCTATAGTGGTGGTGTAGATGTGAGCCATGTGGAGGTTTAGGTTTATCTATAGTGGTGGTGTAGATGTGAGCCATGTGGAGGTTTAGGTTTATCTATAGTGGTGGTGTAGATGTGAGCCATGTGGAGGTTTAGGTTTATCTATAGTGGTGGTGTAGATGTGAGCCATGTGGAGGTTTAGGTTTATCTATAGTGGTGGTGTAGATGTGAGCCATGTGGAGGTTTAGGTTTATCTATAGTCGTGGTGTAGATGTGAGCCATGTGGAGGTTTAGGTTTATCCATAGTGGTGGTGTAGATGTGAGCCATGTGGAGGTTTAGGTTTATCCATAGTGGTGGTGTAGATGTGAGCCATGTGGAGGTTTAGGTTTATCTATAGTGTTGGTGTAGATGTGAGCCATGTGGAGGTTTAGGTTTATCTATAGTGGTGGTGTAGATGTGAGCCATGTGGAGGTTTAGGTTTATCTATAGTGGTGGTGTAGATGTGAGCCATGTGGAGGTTTAGGTTTATCTATAGTGGTGGTGTAGATGTGAGCCATGTGGAGGTTTAGGTTTATCTATAGTGGTGGTGTAGATGTGAGCCATGTGGAGGTTTAGGTTTATCTATAGTGGTGGTGTAGATGTGAGCCATGTGGAGGTTTAGGTTTATCTATAGTGGTGGTGTAGATGTGAGCCATGTGGAGGTTTAGGTTTATCTATAGTGGTGGTGTAGATGTGAGCCATGTGGAGGTTTAGGTTTATCTATAGTGGTGGTGTAGATGTGAGCCATGTGGAGGTTTAGGTTTATCTATAGTGGTGGTGTAGATGTGAGCCATGTGGAGGTTTAGGTTTATCTATAGTGGTGGTGTAGATGTGAGCCATGTGGAGGTTTAGGTTTATCTATAGTGGTGGTGTAGATGTGAGCCATGTGGAGGTTTAGGTTTATCTATAGTGGTGGTGTAGATGTGAGCCATGTGGAGGTTTAGGTTTATCTATAGTGGTGGTGTAGATGTGAGCCATGTGGAGGTTTAGGTTTATCTATAGTGGTGGTGTAGATGTGAGCCATGTGGAGGTTTAGGTTTATCTATAGTGGTGGTGTAGATGTGAGCCATGTGGAGGTTTAGGTTTATCTATAGTGGTGGTGTAGATGTGAGCCATGTGGAGGTTTAGGTTTATCTATAGTGGTGGTGTAGATGTGAGCCATGTGGAGGTTTAGGTTTATCTATAGTGGTGGTGTAGATGTGAGCCATGTGGAGGTTTAGGTTTATCTATAGTGGTGGTGTAGATGTGAGCCATGTGGAGGTTTAGGTTTATCTATAGTGGTGGTGTAGATGTGAGCCATGTGGAGGTTTAGGTTTATCTATAGTGGTGGTGTAGATGTGAGCCATGTGGAGGTTTAGGTTTATCTATAGTGGTGGTGTAGATGTGAGCCATGTGGAGGTTTAGGTTTATCTATAGTGGTGGTGTAGATGTGAGCCATGTGGAGGTTTAGGTTTATCTATAGTGGTGGTGTAGATGTGAGCCATGTGGAGGTTTAGGTTTATCTATAGTGGTGGTGTAGATGTGAGCCATGTGGAGGTTTAGGTTTATCTATAGTGGTGGTGTAGATGTGAGCCATGTGTAGGTTTAGGGCTGCAGAAGGGATGAGCTGAGACACTGCCGTGTGTTTATTCACTTTCACTTCCTCATGGAGCCTCAGTGTATCAGATTTACACACCCGCCATTTTAAACCGCCCTTTCCTCAGCACTGTACTGAACACACACACACACACACTCACGGCTGTAAATCCACTTTCATTTTCGGTGTTTTGTTTGATTCGGGTTCTTTATCTGTCCTGGAGAGAGAACTGAAGAGAACCGGATCCTGTACAGCGGTAGGAGCTTTTAGTTCATTTCTAACTTCAATTTTCTCCTGAGGGAGTTTCGGGTGTGTGTGACTTTCAGCATGTTAGCTCTGGCGCAGAATAAACTGTAAACACAGAACACTACAGTTTATCATCTTCAGTGCCCAGTTTAATTAAAAGTGTTTTTTACACTGTGAGGTTTAATAACTCTGACAGACACTTTAAATCAGTATCATCACAGGTTTTCAGATCGCTGTTGTGAACAAACACTGAACTATAAACCCAAGTGCCGACGCTAATAACCCTCCGCTAACTGGCGCGTGCATCTCTACAGCCTCTAGTTAAAACCCGGAAGTGTATAGAGTGAGCGTTAGTGTCGTAAACATAGCGTTCGATGTTGCGACGCCGTTACTAGAGTCAGCGCGTCAGCGCGTCCGCCATATTGGCGCTGGCAGAGCGGCTCTAAGCAGAGGTGGGCAGAGGAACCAAAAATGTACTCAAGTGAGAGCAGCTGTACTTCAAAAGAATATTACTCAAGTAGAAGTAAAAAGTAGTCCTCCAAAATATTACTCGAGTAAGAGTCAAAATGTATTCAGTGAAAAGATACTCAAGTACTGAGTAACTGTTTCAATTGCAATGTCTGATTTATTTATTTATTTTATTAGAAATTATTACATATTATATATATATATGCATAGACACACACACACACACACACACACACACACACAAAACAGGCCCACACTTCAGCATATATATATATATATATATATAGGCCAGGGATGCATCATATTTTTCGGGATGCTTAAGAACACGTTTATAACACGTGTGTTAGCGATTAATTCTGTACTGAAATATAATCTATATACTCTATATCTATTCATAGACTGTTAAAATATCATTATATGTACAATTAAAGTTAACATATAATCAGACAAATATGAAAAAAAACATTCTGTACTCAACCCGCTAGTAGCAGCATAGATTTATGGGCGTTTCGCAAAATTAGAGAAAGTTGCAGAAACTTTTGTTTATACGCAGTGAGTGTATGTAGGATATAGCGGTTCTGTTGTGTCTCGTGTCGCAAGTTCGGTGACGCAGTAATGACGATTTTCTCCGGCTAATCAGTGACCAGCGTATTTACACGTCACGTTTTGGTAACGGTTCGGCGCGCTTGGAACCTCGGCTGAGGTGGTACTAAAAAAAGGAACAGGTACTATGTACTGGTCCCAGTGGAAAACCCCCCAAAAGTGAGTAGAACTGAGCCGTGTCGTGTCGTACTATGCAGTGGAAAAGCGCCATTATAGAACACCCACTGAAGTTTTTTCCACACTATTCCGGCCGACCTGATTGGTCAAACGGAGTCATGTGATTATTGTGGCCGCGTCTGATGAGTGAAGCAGTCATGTGTTAGATCCACCAGCATGTGTAGAATAAATGGAGGTAAAAGTAAAGAGTCGAGTGTAGAAGCCGTATGTAGCCGTATTTAATGTGAGAGAACTAAGTACCTCTCATCCCTCCTCACTGAGAGAGCTCGGCCAATCAGCTTTTACCATAAATCATCATTTCTTCTGATATAATTCTCCCTCCGTCGCCCTGCAGCTTGCTCTAACTATCAGGGCCGCACTGATGATTATATAAATTATAATCTTCTGTAAATCTATTTATCTATTGATTAATGTCATGTTACACGTAGATTTTTATCATGTGCTCTATTTTTTAAAATATTTTAAATATTTAGTAAGAAACAAAGTGAAAGCTCTGTCATATAAGTATATTAAGGTAACTTATACAGTGGTGTGAAAAACTATTTGCCCCCCTCCTGATTTCTTATTCTTTTGCATGTTTGTCACACAAAATGTTTCTGATCATCAAACACATTTAACTATTAGTCAAAGATAACACAAGTAAACACAAAATGCAGTTTTTAAATGAGGGGTTTTATTATTTAGGGAGAAAAAAAATCCAAACCTACATGGCCCTGTGTGAAAAAGTAATTGCCCCCTGAACCTAATAACTGGTTGAGCCACCCTTAGCAGCAATAACTGCAATCAAGCGTTTGCGATAACTTGCAACGAGTCTTTTACAGCGCTCTGGAGGAATTTTGGCCCACTCATCTTTGCAGAATTGTTGTAATTCAGCTTTATTTGAGGGTTTTCTAGCATGAACCGCCTTTTTAAGGTCATGCCACAACATCTCAATAGGATTCAGGTCAGGACTTTGACTAGGCCACTCCAAAGTCTTCATTTTGTTTTTCTTCAGCCATTCAGAGGTGGATTTGCTGGTGTGTTTTGGGTCATTGTCCTGCTGCAGCACCCAAGATCGCTTCAGCTTGAGTTGACGAACAGATGGCCGGACATTCTCCTTCAGGATTTTTTGGTAGACAGTAGAATTCATGGTTCCATCCATCACAGCAAGCCTTCCAGGACCTGAAGCAGCAAAACAACCCCAGACCATCACACTACCACCACCATATTTTACTGTTGGTATGATGTTCTTTTTCTGAAATGCTGTGTTACTTTTACGCCAGATGTAACGGGACACGCACCTTCCAAAAAGTTCAACTTTTGTCTCGTCGGTCCACAAGGTATTTTCCCAAAAGTCTTGGCAATCATTGAGATGTTTTTTAGCAAAATTGATATGAGCCTTAATGTTCTTTTTGCTTAAAAGTGGTTTGCGCCTTGGAAATCTGCCATGCAGGCCGTTTTTGCCCAGTCTCTTTCTTATGGTGGAGTCGTGAACACTGACCTTAATTGAGGCAAGTGAGGCCTGCAGTTCTTTAGATGTTGTCCTGGGGTCTTTTGTGGCCTCTCGGATGAGTTGTCTCTGCGCTCTTGGGGTAATTTTGGTCGGCCGGCCACTCCTAGGAAGGTTCACCACTGTTCCATGTTTTTGCCATTTGTGGATAATGGCTCTCACTGTGGTTCGCTGGAGTCCCAAAGCTTTAGAAATGGCTTTATAACCTTTACCAGACTGATAGATCTCAATTACTTTTGTTCTCATTTGTTCCTGAATTTCTTTGGATCTTGGCATGATGTCTAGCTTTTGAGGTGCTTTTGGTCTACTTCTCTGTGTCAGGTAGCTCCTATTTAAGTGATTTCTTGATTGAAACAGGTGTGGCAGTAATCAGGCCTGGGGGTGACTACAGAAATTGAACTCAGGTGTGATAAACCACAGTTAAGTAATTTTTTAACAAGGGGGGCAATCACTTTTTCACACAGGGCCATGTAGATTTGGAGTTTTTTTTTCTCACTTAATAACGTAAACCTTCATTTAAAAACTGCATTTTGTGTTCAATTATGTTATCTTTGACTAATAGTTAATGGTTTTTGATGAGCAGAAACATTTAAGTGACAAACATGCAAAAGAATAAGAAATCAGGAAGGGGGCAAATAGTTTTTCACACCACTGTATGTAAAGAAGAGCGACTCGTAACTGGACACTGTGGGATTATTTTACAGTCACGCTGATCAACAGTCATTATTTTTGGATGTTTTAAATAATTACTTAGTTGTTTTCTAAAATAATATAGCTTTGTTTATGAAGATTGTTTAGAGATAATGAAGAAGTGGTGACTGTGATGTGAAAACTCTCTGGGACGACATAATGTTTGAGAGGAACTTAAAAAGTTCCTCATGTGCGTGACACCAGATAGCGTGATTATAAATCATTATTATGTTTATACATTTTGCATGTTAGTATCAGGATCACACTTTTGGGTCATTATTTATTTACAGTATCTTTTTTATTAAATAAGCACAGCCTTGAATATTAAAACTGACAAACAGGTGAATGATGAATAACTCTACTGTTCTACTGTTGTTCGGTATCTCGTTTGTTTGGAAATAAATATTTTCATTTCATCTGTAGCGCTCCTAAATGTTTAAAAAAAATGTTCTCATCTCCCAGGTTCTTGTCATTTTTATGGACCGAAAGTTGTATGAGGTAGTGTTTGGGTTCTGCTTCACAGCGCCCCCTACAGGCCACACACAGGACTTATCTGAGGTCAGCACCTCACTGTATGACGGTTGCTCGTTTCCCACAGTTGGGGATTGGACTCGGAATAAACCTGGAGCTGGAGTGAGAGTCGTGTGGAGGGTGTGAGCTCCGTGGTTCTGATGATGGGCTGTGTGGATCAGGATGGAGCCGAAGCTCCTCAGGACGCCTCCAGGTTACTGACGCGTCACCGAGAGGTTTTAGTTGAACACGTGAAAAACACGCAGTGCATTTTAGACAATTTGAAGATGAACGGCTTCATCTGCAGTGAAGACATTGAGATCATCCAGCGTTCAGCCACTAAAACAGAACAGGTAATAAAATATCTGATTCTCTCTCTCATTCTCTTTCATGAACGTTTAAATACGTTTTCCCCGGGTCCTAAAAACTAAAAGAAATATTTTCTACTCTCAGGTGCGTAAAATCCTGGAACTGGTGCAGAGTAAAGGCGAAGAGGCTTCTGCATATTTTATTCAGATTCTGCACCAGGCGTATGACGCGTTCATCGACCTTCGTCCTTGGTTTAACAAAATTCACTACAAACCTGCTGAGTGTGTGAAGGACATCCCTGTGATTAACACAGACCCCAGTGAGTGTTGTAATCAGAATCACACAGAAATGATCTCGTGTCCACATGATTCCTGCACTGACATTGGGTCTGTGTTCAGTTAGCAGGTACAGTGAGAAACTCCGACAGGAACTCTGCAGAGACACTCAGTTCCTCACCTCATACTCTCACAGGGAGGAGACGCGTCTGGAGGAGCTTTACACAGACACGCAGATGGAAATCCTGAACGAGCGAGTAGAGAGTCTGGGCTTCTTGCAGAGTCTGGATGACATTCTGGGAGAAGAAGGCGTGTTCAACCAGCAGGCTGAAACCATCTTAATCATGGGGGATGCTGGAGTGGGAAAGTCCATTCTGCTCCAGAAACTCCAGAACATGTGGTCCAAAAGAGAGTTGAACACCAGAGCAAAGTTCTTCTTCACATTCAGGTGCAGGATGTTTAGCTACTTTAAGGAGAACGATGAGATCTCACTGAAGGATCTGATTTTCAAACACAACTGTTATCCAGATGAAGACCCGGATGGAGAGGTGTTCAGCTATATCCTGCGGTTTCCAGAGTCTGTACTTTTCACATTTGATGGATATGATGAAATCCAAATGGACTTTGATTTAGAAAACATGCCAGAGGTGGCTTCTCCTGAGGAAAGGACACATCCACTTTTAGTTCTCATGAACCTGCTGAGAGGAAAACTGCTCAAAGGTTCTAGAAAAATCTTAACGGCTCGGACCGGCACAGAGGTCCAGAGCAGAGTGATCCGGAAGAAAGTGTTTCTGAGAGGTTTCTCACCAGAACATCTCAGAAAATATCTGTCTCATCATTTTCCCCAGAAAGAGCAGAGGGACATGGTGTCTGTGCAGCTGGACGCGAACCCTCACCTCTGTGGTCTCTGCTCTTTCCCATTGTTCAGCTGGATCATTTTCAAGAGCTTTAAGCACCTTCAGAGCATGTACGATGATGTCGAGCTTCCAGATTCGTGCATCACACTCACTAACGTCTTCCTCCTGCTGTCGGAGGTGTTCCTGAGCCGGGGCAGTCCGAGCGCTGGACTGCTTAAGAGAAGCACACGCTGCACCACAGACACGTTTAAATCAGGGCTGAAGATGCTCTCTGCCTTCGCTAAGCTTGCTCTGCTTGGTCTGGAAAAGAGCAGCTTCGTTTACACTCGTGATGAGGTTCTTTCCTGTGGACTGAGCGATGATGAGGTACAGGTGGGTTTTCTGAGGCCCGTCAGTCACTACGACGCATGTGGCACTTTGGCGACGTATGAGTTTCTCCACGTGACCCTGCAGGCATTTCTGGCTGCATTTTGCCTCATCTTAGATCTTGACATTATTCCCTCTGGGATCCTGAGGTTCTTCTCTAGGTGTGAGTATCGAAACATGTCCCGCTTGACCTGCCTGTCCTGTTTATGTAGGTCATCTCACACAAGACATTCAGACCCTTTTCAGACGAACGAGCACTTTCAGTACACAAACCTGTTCCTGTGTGGCCTGCTGTCCAAATCCAACACCGTTCTCCTCGAGCACCTCATCCCTCCAGCATCCCTGAAGAGAAAGCGCACGGCTCTGAAGTCCTACCTCTCATCCAGTGTAAAGACACACCTGAGCGGCCTGCCTCGCTGTCCGAGCAGCGACTCCACTGGAAATAAAGTGCATGTGATGCCGAACTTCCTGTGGATGCTGCGGTGTATATTTGAGACAAACAGCGAGGATGTGGCTCGTCTCACAGCTAAAGGAATCTCAGCAGATTACCTCAAGCTAGCGTACTGCAACATCTACTCAGCCGACTGCAGCGCTCTCAACTTCGTACTTCATCACCACAGGAAGTGTTTAGCAGTTGATCTGGACAACAACAACATCAATGACTACGGTGTGAAGCAGCTCACGCCTTCCTTCAGAAAAATGTCCATAGTCAGGTACGACACACTCCACATAACCCACAGTGACCAGCTTCCCAGTGGATCAACCCTGCTCACCATCTTTCCTTTACGCCCAGTATTACCACTGGCCTCTCACTGCCAGTGTTCCTCTGTTCCCAGTAAGACCAGTCTATTCTCACTGACACTGTTCCCCTGATCCCAGTATTATCATTGCTCACTGGTTGCATGAGTTCTGCTCGGTTCTGATCCACACCATGATCCTGACCAGCTGGTCCTGAAGATGAGTGAGTGATGTTGATCCTGTGTGTGTGTGTGTGTGTGTGTGTGTGTGTGTGTGTGTGTAAATGTCTCAGGCTCTGCGTGAACCAGCTGACCGACACCAGTGTGGAAGTTTTGGCTGCAGAACTCATCAAATACAAAATTATAACGGTTTTGGGGTAATTTTACAGAAAGTAATAGTAAAGGAAATAATAAATAGTAAAGTAAACCTCAGCTTTGTTTTTCTTTATTTTATCGGACATAAATCCATTTTTTCTGTTATTACATTTATAGACTTTACAAGAATCACATCACAGACACTGGAGCCAAACTGGTGGCGCAGATCATCACAGAGTGTCCTCATCTGAGAATCGTCAAGTAGGAGCGCAGCTTAGTACAGTTTAAACACTGTCTTATTGTGGACGCACCGGCTTATTCAATTTTTTTATTTCAATTAAATTGTGTCTGATGTCACAGCGCTAATAAATAAGACTAGTGTTTCTGTGTAAATGTGTTGTGACGTGTGTAGACTCGGATATAACAACATCACAGCTGTGGGTGCGGCGTTTCTTGCTGAAGCGATTAAGAAAAGCAAATCGATCTTTGATATCGGGTAAAATGAAAACGTACACATGACACACTACACATGAATAAACATGTTCAGTTGTGCTTTAATGAGGTTTTTGTGTTTAGCATGTGGGGGAACAGCATCGGAGACGACGGAGCTCACGCTTTCGCAGAGGCGATAAAGAACCACAGCAGCTTAACCAACCTCAGGTGAGTTTACTTCACATTCATGCTGGTGAACAGTGTTTTACTCAGCATTCACTTCACTGTGATGTTTAAGACTAAACATATTAAGCTTTATTTTAAAATGGAAATAACTTTACTCTTTCTTTTAGTCTGTCTGCAAACGGGATCACCTCTGAGGGAGGAACGAGTTTAGCGAGAGCACTAGCGCAGAATTCCAGCCTTCACATCTTCTGGTGCTCAAGTGTTTCACATGTTTTTCACGCATTTTAGCAGCACATGAAACCACACGGTCACTTTCATACAGAACACAGGCGTGTGTGTGTACCGAGTGGAACTTCACATGTTGGTGTTTTTCAGGTTGATTCAAAACAACATCTCGGACGATGCAGCAGAAGAGCTAGCCAAAGCATTTCAGAAAAATTCTGCGCTCACACACCTCATGTAAGACCCCAGGCCACACACACACACACACACACACACACACACACAATAATCTACCATGGTTCCTTAAATAATCTTAAATATCGTAGTGGATCTGCTGAAGCGTTAGATGAGGATGGAGCAAACATCACTGCACACGTCAGGAACTTTGGAACAGAAAAACTCTGTGTTAAGTTGTACACTTCCTTCAGTCTCTGTCACTGGGGACGAAAAAAAGACTTTTAGGACGCAGCTGAATTCTGTGTATTCTATAATAACTACAGACGAGTTTAATATTAATAATCTTTATTAACCACCTGTGTTTATAAGGCATTACATAACCTGGCTCCGTCATATTTAACAGATCTTCTCCTAACTTATACTCCTAGAAACCTGAGATCATCAGCGTCACTTCCTCATATGCGTTTGGCAACCACGGGATCTCGAGCCTTTAGCTACGCTGCCCCTTACATGTGGAATCTACCACCTCTTGATATCCAGAATAGGAACTCTACTTCTGTTTTCAAATCCCGTTTAAAAACACATCTCTTCAGGCAGACATACGGATTACTCGTATATTGTCCTTTACTATTGTTGTTTTTTCTATATTTATTTTTTATGTTTTGTAAGGTGTCCTTGAGTATCATGAAAGGCGCCTACAAATAAAATCTATTATTATTATTATTACTTTATAGCAGTGGTTCTCAAACTTTTTCTGTCATTCCCCACTTAAGGGGGTGAGCGAATTTTCAAGCCCCACTTGTCAACAAAATAATAACGAAATCGGCCAAGTTTACTGTTTATTGAAATATCAATTTCTAAACCAATAAGATCAAACAACACAAAGTTCAAAACAGATAAAATACACGTGTAATTGTTATAAAAGGCTTACGTTGTCACTTATCTTTGCATAACTGACCCCATGTTTATTAGCTGCTCAGCAATCGTTTGTAGTTTTTTTGCACTGGCCAATTCTGTATGTAACTTTGAATGAAGCCATTTGTGCTTTGCTGTCCACTGATTCAGATGTTACCATGTGATTCTCCTGCTGTCTGTATTCTGCCAGCTTTCTTTGAAAGAAGTCGAGTGGCTTATTAACGTGACTGGAGTGTGTTGTCTCTAAGTGTCTTCCTAATTTGTTGGGTCTCATGCGGTCTGCTGCCAGCGGTTTAAGACACAAAACACAAACGAGCCTCTCCTCTGCCCCCACCATCACCACCATGAATCCAAGCTCAAGTTAGGCTTCATTAGGGGGGGGCGATATAACCAAAATCTTCTAACACAGGAGAAGTGATTTTCTACCTCAATAACGATATATATCACAATATAGCAATTTGTATCTGAAAATGCATAAATAAAAATTCAAACACAAAGAAACTGTTTTACATGATGTAATTTTATATAAACTGTGAATTGCTGAGGTTTGCCGCATTTTTTTACTTTGGCCATATTCGATTTGGATTTCAGATGATAGAAAAGGTTTGACGTGTTTCCACCACTTGTTAAAACAGTGCACTTGTGTACCTTACAAATCACGTTCGTCTCATTCGTATCACTTTTCTTATACCCAAACAGGCCTGGGCTGACCATAGGGCATACGGGTGGGTCGACCCCCCCGCCCCGGTCTGATGACCTGAACGCGATTGAACCAAATATCTGCGCAAATACAGCGCAGCGCGACTATCTGGATAGCGCAGTGATGATCTGGTTTATTCGCGCAGCCCGGTGGATCGCGCAGCGCCGCTCGAATCACAAACCTGCGCGACTCAATTTATTTAAAATGTCAGGACTGTTTAATATTGTTTCCGCCTTGTCATGCCTGGTTTGTACGTGCGCATGTACTTTGATGGTCGGCGCGGTCGCGCAGCGCTGCCCAGTGGGTCACGCAGGTTTCAATTCAATTTACTTGTATTAATGATCCATTTATTTGTGTGTGATTGTTTAGTTTTGAGCGTACGCTCTTCATTATCAATAAAGAAAAGCATGAATTAGAATAGATACTTTCCTATTATTTTCCATTAATTTCCTCCCGTTCATTGCGCCCCACCTGTCATGTCTGTATTCCCCACTAGTGGGCGTCACACACTTTGAGAACCACTGCCTTAGACTGACCCTGACACAGGAGTAGACTTGATATCATCCTCGTCTTGTGCTTTAATGCTCTGAACTTATTTTAAATGTGAATCTGTGTGTGTTTTCAGGTTAATCGACAATAAGTTTTCAGTTCGTGGAGCAGAACAGCTCACTGAAGGTCTGAAACACAATACAACAATTAAAGAAGTCAAGTAAGACAGACAGACATACACACACACAGGTGTAATGAAAAAGAAGTGAGGTGTTTATGATGCTACTATTCTAACTGAAGTGTGTGTGTGTGTGTGTGTGTGTGTGTGTGTAGTTTAAAAGGGAATCAGATCAGCGTGGAGGAAGAGTCCCGTTTCAATGTGGAGAAAAGACTTCGATTCTGCTGAGGGATGCAACGTTTACACGCCTGTACTAGACTGTCCGAACCAGCCAATCAGAACAAGGAGGCAGACTCGAAAGGCACCTGTCCTCATCTTGGTCACACAAAAGAAAAAGCATTCCCATTGCATTCCATCTTTATTATACAAGGGACCAACAAATAGCCTACACCTTTTTATCAAAGTAGGCGTGGCAGATCATAAGACATTAGCAGTTCACTCAGATACTGCCACGTGAGACCATTTAATGCTTTATATGTCGTTTAATATAGTAGTATTTTTAAAACTATGTGAAATTTCACAGGGAGCCAATGCAGTGTGGATAAGATAGGGGGGATGTGCTCCTATTTTCTGGTTCTAGTGAGGACTCATTGAAGCTTGTTTATGCATTTAGTTGAACAACTAGAATATAAGGCGTTACACTAATTTAACCTAAAGTAAAGAATAATTTTGAAAAATTACCCAGAGATAGTATAAATGAGGAAAAAATTGTGGACCTAAAACAGAACCTTGTAGAATACCAAACTTTACTTTACAAACCTGAAACACTAGCCACCACTGTAGCCACATGCTGCTTGGAGAGCTGCTTAGAGAAGTATTTTTAAAACCAACTGCAAATATCAGCTTATAACAGTATATGATTGTGTGCGGGAGTTTTTTTTTTTTTTTTTTTCAAAAAGCCCAAGGAGTATTAAAACTGATAGAGAATATCTTGTGCATGTTTTCTTGGAGTCATAATGGTGTTAAACCGTGTACATTAAAATATATTGCCAAAATTGTTCTGGTTTTATCAGTGTGGATTTTGTGTGATTTTTTAAAACGCTATAACCGCTCCCAAAGTTTTGTTGCAAAAAATAAAATAAAAATACAGCACTCATGCTTTGATTGTGTTTTGTAGCAAGTCACAGCCAGCAAATTAGATCAAGAAAAAAAAAGTTGTGTATTGTTTCACACTTATTTGGAAATGAGGAAAATGAAAGAGGACGAAGAGTAAAGACGTGTAAATCAGGAAGTAGCAAAAATCAGTAAGAGTGAGGTGAGGAGGACGTTAAAGAGGATGAAGAGTGGAAAGGCTGTTGGTCCTGATGACATACCTGTGGAGGTGTGGAAGTGCTTAGGAGAGGTGGCAGTAGAGTTTCTGACTAGTCTGTTTAACGAGATCTTCAAGAACAAGGGAGATGTGCAGAGCTGTGGAAAATACAGAGGTATAAAGCTAATGAGCCATACAATGAAGCTGTGGGAAAGAGTAGTGGAAGCTAGGTTAAGGGCAGAGGTGAGAATTTGTGAGCAGCAATATGGTTTCATGCCTAGAAAGAGTACATCAGATGCAGTATTTGGTTTGAGGATGCTGATGGAGAAGTACAGAGAAGGTAATAAAGAGTTGCATTGTGTCTTTGTAGATTTAGAGAAAGTGTACGACAGGGTGCCGAGAGAGGAGCTGTGGTGTTGTATGAGGAAGTCTGGAGTGGCAGAGAAGTATGTTAGAGTGGTGCAGGACATGTACAGTATGAGAGTTGAAGACAGGGGTGAGATGTGCTTTAGGTGTGACAGAAGAGTTCACGGTGGAGGCGGGTCTGCATCATGGATCGGCTCTGAGCCCCTTCCTGTTTGTTCTGGTGACAGGATGACAGATGAGGTTAGACAGGAGTCTCCATGGTCTATGATGTTTGCAGATGACATGAAGTTAGTTGGTGTGAGAGAAGAGGATGCAGAGGATAGGGTGAGATGGAGGCAGATGATTCGCTGTGGCGACCCCTGAAAGGGAACAGCCCAAAGACAAAGAAGAAGACTGTTTCAAACTTATTTAATGACACAGATTGTTGATTATGAGGAACATTAAACACAATACACAGTCTTCGGTTTCCATCAGCCTCAGCCTCGACCAGCCTCAGTCTCACTTCAGTCCGACTGCACACACATCCGAGATCCCAAGAGGTTATAAAGAAATTCAGAAACGCTGATGGAAAACAGGATGACGTGAACAGAAAAAGTGTTTATCTCGTGTCTCTTGTACACAAAGTTCCTGCTCATCTCTTGAGTCTTTTTGCTTAATGTTCTTTTTAAAATATTACAGTAAATATTATGGCTCCAGAATCAGCACTAGTGAAAGTTTAAACCTTCAGAAAGAAGAAGGCCTGGTGATTGTCTGGGAAGAAAAGTTTTGTTACAGACAGCCTTGTGCACCTGAGGAGAATCACAGTCTAAAAGCAGTCACATTTCATTGTCAAACTCCTTCCTGTCCTCATACACCATCTAGACAAAAATCAAGCAAAATAAACAACTAAGGAGATTTGAAATGACTGGAAATCGGTTCAGAACATTTCATCACATTATTAAAACCTGGAAGGATAGTGCTGAACCCTTAACTCTAGACAGAAAAAAAACATCATGATTGGAGATCACATCAAATCAACAGCAAAAACCAGAGCATTTCCACACACACACACACACACACACACACACACAATGTGATCACAGGATTGGGACGAAACAACTGTCTCCATAAGAAAACCACTTATTAGTGAGGATAGTCTGAAAATCAGTTTGCTCATAAAGGATCATGAAGACTGGATTTTGGAGTGATGTGGAAAAAGGTCATGTGACCTGATGACCCCAAACTGACCCTATTCCAGAGTGATGGGCGTGTCAGGGTAAGAAGTGAAGGACATGAAGCGATGCTCCATCATGTATAGTGTCCACTGTACAAGTCCTCTGGAGACAGTGTTATGATCTGGGGTTGATCATGTGATCAGGTCGAGACTCAGTAACGTTATGGGGCAATAAAATGAAGTCAGCTGACCACCTGAATGTACTGAATCACCAGAGTATCACATCTATGAAGGGTTTCTTCTTCCCTGATGGCACACACTGTATTCCAGGACACTAGAGTGCGGGAGAGCGGCTCTGGGAACACGAGGAATCATCTGAATGACTGAATGAAATCTTAAGAGTGTTTGACTTCATGATTGGCCAGATGGTGGAGCTCCAACAGGATCAGGAATAAAAACATGATACACACAAACCTCCAGAAACAAGTGATTATTCACACCTGAAAAAACCCTGGATGTGTGTGTGTGTGTGATTATATGAAGCGTTTAATGGCTAAGTGAGGGAAAAGTTTTATTATAATCTTTATATATATGATTATATTATAATTAAAAGCGAGTGTGATGGTGGTGATTCAGTCTGAGAACATCATGAGACCACGTGATGATGGGGAGAAAACTTTTGTTCATGTGTTTCATTAACAATAATCTTTAACTCTCACCCTCTTCCTCCTGCACTGAGACTGAGCGTGTGAACACACACCTGTACCTGCACTCCAATCTCACTTCACCTCACACTGGAGCGGCGCAGCAGCACATCTGTACCTGTGGTCTTATTGAACATCTCCACCAACACTGACTGAGGGACACGTCCGGCTGCAGCGAAATACTTTATTTATTTCAGTTTTACACTTTTCACTGTTAACAACAGTGAACTTTACAGAGGGACGGTACAGTGATGACATCACACACGCTATAACAGGGTTATTACAGGGTTATAAGGTGGCATAGCGAGCGTCAGTGCAAAAAAGAGAAAAGAACAGATACGCAAATGCATCATGATTACATGTTTATCTCCAGGGAATATTCAACACACACACACACACACAGAGAGAGAGAGAAAAGAGAGACAGAGCGAGAGAACGAGTGCTGACTTCCATTCATGTTGATGTTTGTCTTTTTTCCTGCTGATTGAGTGTCAGTGCATCGGGCGATGATGTCATGATGAGGTGATGATGTCATGGTTAGGTGATGATGTCATGGTTAGGTGATGATGTGTGAGGTCTCGTATCTAATCACAAAAAAAAGCAAAAATCATCTTATTTCCTGACATGCAACATCTAAACACTATGGGAACTGCAGTGTACCTGTTCCCCTTATTGTGTGTGTGTGTGTGTGTGTGTGTGTGTGTGTGTGAGAATTAAAACGTTGGATTTTATTGCTCCTGTTAGTATTAAGAGCACTTTAAACTGAATGTGAATGCTGCAGTGTAAATATGCGTACCATGTTGTACTGTGTGTGTGTGTGTGTGTGTGTGTGTGTGTGTGTGTGTGTGTGTGAGATAATTTTCATTCAAACATATAAAATGAATGTGACTTATTACTTACTTTTTTTTAAACACACACACACACACACACTAACAGTGCAGGGCCTTTCATTGCTCTTTCTCCTGTATTATATTTAAGGAAGTCACACTCAGAACTGGTCAGCTGTGGAAGTGGAGCACTTCACACAGCTTCACACACACCTCTGTGACACAGGAAGCTCTTGATTAAGCAAGCACACACACACACACACACACACACACACACACACACACACACACAGAGCAACCAATCATGGTGTTTGTAGCTGAGCTGTGATTGGTCAGTTCTGGCGTCAGAGTGTAGCACCACATAGGTGTATTGCCTGAATTACACACACACACATATATGTGCGCACACACACACACACACACACACACGTACATAACAGAATTACAGGGTGTGCACAGAAAATCTCAGAATTACTGTGTGTGTGTGTGTGTGTGTGTGTGTTTGCTCATTGCTTTAATTCAGTCTCTGTAAACAATGTCACTATTATTATTATTATTATTATTATTATAACTGTAAATGTGTACAGATTTATTATGAAAGTGGGCGTGGCCAGTGGTGGAGGGTGACAATAGTAGATCAGGACGGTTCTATACATACATTCTCATAATACACACATTTACAAAAAGCTGCACATCGTGTGTGTGTGTGTGTGTGTGATGTCTTAATGTGTAAAGTTTTTTTTAATTTAAAGTTTCAAATAATAATATAGTGACAATAAGTGACATTCCCCCTATTCTCTCTCTCACACACACACACACACACACACACACACACACACACACACACGTAAGAAGTAATAATTTAAAAGAAGAGTTGTCTCCTTCGTGTCTTTTCTTCATCCTGACAGGACACAGAAAGAGCGCAACCTGCAACACACACACACAGTGAGTTACAAGCAGATGTGTGTGTGTGTGTGTGTGTGTGTGTGTGTGTGTGTGTGTGTGTGTGTGTTACCTGTCAGTGTTTAGCACATGCAGCTCCTTTGATGTGTGTTTTGATATTAGTTACATTTGACTCGGGCTGCAGCTTCACACTCTGCACTGAGAAGATGGAGGACACTAAGGAGACACACACACACACACACACACACACACACACACACACACACACACACTTTTTCTTAGTATAAATCTGCTATTACTTTATCCAGATTTTGTCTGTGTGTCATGTGTGTGAGGGGGGAGGTGGGGTGTAGTGTGTGTGTGTGTGTGTGTGTGTGTTACTGACTGTCTGAGAGCTCCCTCAGTTTAGAGGTCAGTGAAGTGAAGAAGTCGTGCTGCAGCGCCACCTGGGCAGAAACTCGGTGCTTCGGGAAACACTGCAGGAACCTGGAGGCTAAATCCTCAGCATGATCCACATGACCTAACCTACACACACACACACATATATTACACACCTATACACACTATATACATTATACACATACACACACTATATACATTATACACACACAACCATGGTCAGAAGTTTTGAGAATGACAAATATAAATTACATTTTACATTTTTTCTGATTTTCTCCCTAATTTAGTCGTGTCCAATTCCCCTACCCCCCCCCCCTCCCCCCGCCTTCACTAGGGGGCTCCCACATTAAGGCTACTTACTAGCACTCAGTCGGGAAAGCCGAAGACTATCACGTGTTTCCTCCGAAGCTCATGACGCCAGCCGACCGCATCTGTGAGAGGTTATAGCATCACCCGGGAACCGAACCATCCGGGATAAAAGGGCGAGCACTTTACCACTGCGCCACTCGGAGGCCGACAAATATACATTTGAACAAAATCTGTCACTTCAGAGTTTTTAGATCTTTTTGTAAGATGACACCTGATGAGATTCGGGAGATCATCTTGTCCTACAATCCCACCACCTGTTCATTAGACCCAATCCCTCTCACAATGCTCCATGCCA
This sequence comes from Channallabes apus, assembly GCA_030522415.1. NCBI lineage: Eukaryota > Metazoa > Chordata > Actinopteri > Siluriformes > Clariidae > Channallabes > Channallabes apus. The sequence continues at coordinate 32,697,961 of CM060124.1, read as the reverse complement.
CCTCACGAGACCTCTTTCTCTTCATCGCAACCATTGCATATCATCTGGTCATGTTCCTGCGGCGTTTAAAAAGGTAATCTTCAATCCTCAAGAAACCCTGCATGGATCGACCGGACATCAGTAACTACTGCCTGGTATCATTTCTCTCTCAGAACAACCTTAATGATCCCAACCAATCTGGATTCAATGTGGCACATTCTACAGAGACTCCTGCTAGATCAACTAAACTATCATCTGTCCTCATCCTCCCAGACCTGTCAGCTGCATTTGACACAGTAAACCACAAGATTCTTTTGTCTACAAGCCTTGGAATCTGTGGAACAACATGGCAATGGTGGCTTACTACCTAGAAGATTGTATGAGGTGACATGAAGGGGATCCATATCTGCCCCTCAGACTCTCTACTGGTGTCCCACAGGGCTCAGTACTTGGTATGTTCTCTTGGTAAGGTTATATCACCACATGGCTTTTCTAACCATTGTTATGCAGATGAGACCTAACTTATTTTCTCCTTTTCTCCCTCAGACACTCAGGTTTCCACCTGGATTTCAGCGTGTTTGGCAGACATCTCATCCTGGATGGCAGCTCATCAGATGAGGCTCAAACTGAGTAAAACCGAACTGCTGTTCATCCCTGGTGACTGAACCCCCCAGTCAGGACCTTTTGATGTCACTGGACAATAATCAGATCACACTTTCAGCCACTGCCCGCAATCTTGTGGTAACTCTGGACAATCATCTGTTATTTTCTGCACACATCGTTAAACCTATTCGCTCTTTTAGATTTCTTCTTTACAACATCAGCAGGATCCGCCCATTTCTTTTTTCATGGGTCACACTCAGGTGCTTGTTTAGTCCCTTGTTATTTAAAGACTGAACTACTGCAACTCACTCCTGGTAGGTCTGCCTCTGTCCACCATTCGTCCTCTGCAGCTGATCCAGAACGCAGCTGCATGTCTCGTTTTAAACCTTCCCAGGTTCTCCCACACAATCCCACTTTTCTGCTTCCTACTCTGGTATACTGAAGTATAATTACATCGCTAAACGATGCAGAAAAACTAGTTCATGCTTTTATCACCTCTAGGTTGGACTATTGTAATGCCTTACTGTCTGGTTGTTCAGTTAGGTGCATAAACAAGCTTCAGCTAGTCCAGAATGCAGCAGCGAGAGTCCTCACTAGAACCAGAAGATATGAGCACATCACCCCTATCCTATCTTCACTGCATTGGCTCCCTGTGAAATTTCGCATTGATTTTAAAATACTACTCTTGACATATAAGGCATTAAATGGTCTCGCCCCGCAGTATCTGAGCGAACTGCTAGTGTCTTACGATCCGCCACGCCTACTTCGGTCAAAGGATGCAGGCTGCTTATCAGTACAGTCTCAGTGTTTAAGTCTAGGCTCAAAAGCTATTTATTTAGCCAAGCATTTTGAAGACGGTTCTGGCCTCGACTGATGTTGACAGCTGTTTTCCTGAGGACTTGACTTGGCTGCAGTTTCAGTTGCAGGACTGGAATTTCCTAGAGTCTCCATTAACTACCTGGACTCCATATTAACATCAACATGAACTATTATAGCTGAACTGCTGCCACCTAACACACTGTATAAATGCAGATCATTTCCTGCTATCTGTTTCACCCAGATGAGGATGGGTTCCCTGTCGAGTCTGGTTCCTCTCAAGGTTTCTTCCTATTACCGTCTCAGGGAGTTTTTCCTTGCCACTGTCGCCCTCGGCTTGCTCACCACGGACTATCTGAACATTTTGATTCATACACATTCACATTCCATACAAACTTAAATAATTCTTCTGATTGTGTAAAGCTGCGTTGCGACAATGACAATTGTTAAAAACACTATACAAATAAAACTGAATTGAATTGTTGGCATGACACAGGACTGATTGTAGCGCTTTTGGTACAAGCAGAAAATGCTTGTAATTATACTTCAGTATATCAGAGTAACATCTGATGAAAAAGATCTTAAAACAGTGAAGCAGCAGTGAAATTAATATTTGTGTCATTCTTAAAAATTCTGGCCTCAGCTGCATGTAATTATTTACACATGCACAAACACACACACACACACACACACACACACACACACACACAGAGTTAAACTCACTTGTTCCAGGCTTGTCTAAGTTTTTTGGCGCTATACACAGGAAACCGATCTGCAAAAGAAACACACACACACACACACACACACACTATTAAAATACACTCAGGCTGATAACACTATGGCCTTTAGATTTTTTATTTTTAACATACATTTATATTTAATTATAATCTTTGAAGATTATTGTGTGTGTGTGTGTGAGTGTGTGTGTGTGTGTTTTCACCTTGTTTAAAGTGAGGAAGTGAGTGAACACCTGGCCACGTTTCCTCAGATGGAGTGCCAAGTACCTGCAGACAGACAGAAATCTCCCACAGTGACCAGAATAGTCAGTCTCTCTCTCTCTCACACACACACACACACACACACACACACACACACACACACACACACACACACAGATGGTCATTGCAATCTCTTCCTATCCATCTCTCTCCTCTGCAGTGCATTGTGGATAAAACAGCACCAATTAGATTATGAAGTCCACGAGACACCGGAGTTCTGTTTAAATATGGGAAGAAACAGGAAGAGAAAAAGGAAAAAGGAACGGAAAAAAAGAAAGATGGGAAAATAAGGGGAGGGTGGGAGGGAGGGGGTGAGACAGCAGTCTAACTCACCAGGAAGATCCTCTCCAGTTGGTCCTGTACATCCTTCATACCAGGAAATGAAGCAACGCCCTGAATCATCTCAACGAAGATGCATCCAACGCCCCTGTGCAATCAGCCAATCACACACACACACACACAAACTTATGACCCGAAGAAGTGGCCCTGAGGGTAACAGACAGGCGACAGGAACAGGCTGATGGCTCACACACACTCGGGACCTTGTGTAGCATCCTGATAGCTTGTGTCCAACGTTCAAGAACAAACTCAGTGACTTTAGGACCAGGGTCAAGTTCCAGAGGAACATTTGGGTCTGCAGGCATTCTGCTTTACTGAGACATGGTTGAACCCTGTGTTACCGGACCTTGCCATCCTGTTAGGATAATGGTTAGGAAGAGTTCTTCAGAAGCTGAGTTATTTTCTATCCACCACATGGGCAGGACAGTAGAATCTGGGAAGTCTAGCACGTGTCTGATGGTGGACAGCAATTGGTGCAACAGCATGAACATTGTACCTCTCACACACTCCTCCACACCCAAACTTTCCACATTCACCTGGAATTTTCTTCGGTCATAGTCAGTTCTGACGTCTTTTGGGGGACAATTATGGGGATCTGGCAGGTGACACCGTACCATTAAACATTTCCTACCAGACGCCATGGGTCAATTAAAACATTTGTGATGTTCTTGCACTGCTGCCTAGACTGCGGTTTGCTCCTGGAAACATGGAAGATTATACCGCCACACAGTACAACAGAGCAATGAAGGAGATGAAACAGAGCTCCAACAGAGTGGCTCTAAAACCTGTAGCAAGGACCATAACACACTAAAAAAACGGGAGAATAAGAAATGGACAGTTTTCACACTCGTGCTGATGCTGCAGCCAGAGGTGGCAAAGTCTACCAACCCTGTACTGGAGTAAAAAGTAGAGATACCCCAGGTAAAATACTACTCAAGTAAAAGTCCTCAAGCCTGTATTAGCTCACAGTAGCCTTTAATTCATAGTAAATGTCTTTCTCTCTTGTACTGTGTTTTTCCTGACCGAGAAGGTAGACATTTTTATAGCTGTCTGCCACCATCACATAATAGTCAGCAAGTGGCAATATTCCCACTGCATCTGGCCCTTTGGCTCTCCCTGAACGACCCGCATGAAGTCACTGGTCAATTAAAAGTCAGTGTAAATATATTAGAGTATATTAGAATATATTATAATACACTCCTTTTATTTTAAAGGTATAGTGGAAGCACGGATTGCAAGTAACCCAGTTTGTGTGTTCCGCAAGGCGAGCAAAATTTTTTTCATTAATTTTGAATTGATAACTGAGCAAGTCTTGATTTATGAGTACTGAGTATCATGTGACAGAGCGTTGTGATCACAATTGAGTTTGTTTACCCAATGGTTTTCCTCTCTCTTGTGCTGCGGAATTGTGGGTAATCGTCTCCTCTGCTGGATCTTAGTGTGTATCTCTTACTGGTATAATCAACATCCGTGTGCACGTGTGCTGTTTACTAGGACCTGTGACCACATGTGTGCGCGTAAAACATAATTTATTTTGTGTGTGTAAACGTCATCTTTTTACATGCGCATGTACTGTTTATTATAACGTGTGCAAAAGAAAGTCTCATTAGAGAGGTTAAAGATCCATTTTCTCTCTCTCTCTTTCTCTCTGTGTCAGCCTGCACTGTGTGCCGTCATTAGACACTGTGCCCCTCCCCTCCTCCTCTCTCTCTCTCTCTCTCACACACACACACACACTAACGGAAACAAGGCACACAGACTCCCTCTGCCCTCCGGACCTGTCTGATCCATCCTGGTGCCCCGTTTCTGGTTGGAGGTCTCATCACATGGATGTCCCGTGTTTCTCTTTGGGATGCGTCTGGTGTCTGGGGATGATTCTCTCTACCTAGAAGTTCTGGCCTCGACTGGTATTGGCAACTGTTTCTCTGGGGACTTGACAGTTCGATAGTTCAGGACTGGAACTTTCTACAAGTCTATCTGAGTCTCCAATAACTACTGGACTCCATTTTAAGATCAATTAACATCAACTATTATAGCTGAACTGCTGCCACCTAACACACTGTATAAGTGCAGATCATTTCCTGCAGATCATTTTCTGTTTCCCCCAGATGAGGATGGGTTCCCTGTCGAGTCTGGTTCCTCTCAAGGTTTCTTCCTATTACCATCTCAGGGAGTTTTTCCTTGCCACTGTCGCCCTCGGCTCGTTCATCAGGGACAAACTGATCATTCTGATTCATACACATTCACATTCCATACAAACTTAAATAATTCTTTTGATTGTGTAAAGCTGTTTTGAGACAATGTCAATTGTTAAAAACACTATACAAATTAATTGAATTGAAACAGGCTGAGAGAGAAAGAGAGAGAGAGAAAGAGAGAGAGAGAGAGAGAGAGAGAGAGAGAGAGAGAGAGAGAGAGAGAAATGGATCTTTATCCTCTCGAACACACACATACACAGCACAACAGAAACACTTATCTGTCGGGATTTATTTTTACTTTTTTCAAAAGTAAAGTGCAGGTTAATTTGTCATATTTTTACTTTATAATTTTGTATTAAGAATTTTTTTATATATATTTATTTTTTGGGGTTGTGGAACGAATAATCTGAGTTTTAATTATTTCTTATGGTGAAATTCACTTTGTGCTTTGATATATGAACACGCTTCCAGAACAAATTATGCTCGTAATCCAAGGTTCCACTGTACCGCAAAATTTTCTTTTTTTTTTCATGTCACCTTACACACCCTCATTTGAATGTGTTGGCAAACATGTTGGATTGCTTGCTTCAGCCCTTTAGTCATTTAAGGAATATAATTTGAATTGCAATCATGATTAAGCTAGCTGCAAAAAACTGCAAAAACTTTTTTACCAAAGCTCACACATCGAAAGATGCAGCACTCAAAACGAGCTTTTTGATATCCCACAAAATCGCCAAAAACAGTAGGCCATTCTTGGATGAGGAGTTTGTCACACAATGTTTGGAGTGTTAATATGCTCAGAGAAAAAAAGCATTTGTAAATGCACCCCTTTCCAGACAGACTGTAATGAGAAGGATCAAGGACATTTCAGGAAGTCTGGAGGTGCAGCTGCAAAACAGACAAACTTGATCTGAGAGCAAAAATACAGTGAAACTCCGGATTGCGAGTAACGCTGTTTGCGAGTACAGAGTATCAATGTACTGTATCACGCATGCGCTTGTTTTGACACCGAGAGTCACATGATCACAACTGAGCCGACGGTTTTTCTCTCTTTTGCGCTGCGGAATTGTGGGTAATCGTCTCCCCTGCTGGGTCTTAGTGCTTGTCTCTCACTGGTATAATCAACATCCGTGCGCGTGTAACACTGTGACCACGTGTGTGTGTGAGTGTAAAACATATTTTATTTTGTGTCTATAAAGCAAAAGAAAGTCTCAGAGAGGTTAAAGATCCATTGTCTCTCTCCCTCTCTGTGTCAGCCTGTCGTTATGTGCGCGCGCGTAATTTGACACTGTGCACCTTCACACACACTCTCGCCTTTACAACCCCCCACCCTACCCCATCCTCCTCTCAGCTTCACACAAACACACTCTGCTCTACACAGAAACACTGTTCTGTCACGATTCTTTTCAAAAGTAAAGTGCAGGTTTGTTTGTTTTACTTTACAGCAGTGATTCAGTTAGCATGCGCTCACGAGAGTGTCATTAGCGATGTTCTTGCTAATTTTTCCAATAAAACAGTCTTTCCGTTAATGTGTGTGTGTGTGTGTGTGTGTGTGTGTGTGTGTGTGTGTGTGTGAGAGAGAGAGAGAGAAACTCAAATAAGAGAGGAGAAAGGTTTGTTTTATTTTTACTTTATATTTTGTATTGATTACTCTTATGTATTTATTTTTTGGGCTAATAATTTGAGTTTCCATTATTTCTTATGGGAAATTCTCTTTGGTTTATGAGTGTTTTGGAATACGAGTTCGCTTCCGGAATGAATTATGATCGTAATCCGAGGTTCCACTGTACATAAATTTTGTGAAAAGAAAGGCCAGGATATCACAGAGCTCTCAGATGCAGACTGGAGGGCAGACCTGGCTTTTGTCGTTGATGTGACTGCACTAATGACATTACAACAGTTGTAAATATCAATGAAATTGAAAGCATAGTAAATTCTGTCATAAGAAAGTTAAAGATTTTCTTAAGCCAGTTGGAGGGCAACATTCGTACTGACATTGCAGTAAGTCACACCCTCAGCTGATCATCTCTGCAGGGACTCATCCATGTTCGGGACTTAGATTAGACTTAGACCAGAAGAAGATTTATATTCTTCTCTCAAAGAAGAGAGCTTTCCAAACTTAAGGAGGCATGCTCAGAGGATGTTGGTTCTCTTTGAATCCACCTACGTATGTGAACAAACATTCTCAGTGATGAAGCTCAACAAATACAGATACAGATCCTCTCTAAGTGATGATCACTTGTGTGCTATCCTTCGTATATCCAGCTCAGATAATCAACCTGACTTCAATGCACTTGGTTGAGCCGAAAACTGACAAGCTGGATGGATTTATTGTTATTTTGTGTGATGCGTCTTTAAAGTAGTGTATACTCCAAAATATACAGTACTAAAATGAACAGACAAACAATATTACCTTGTTGTCATCTGTATTTCTCCTGTAGGAAACTAGCATACAAAGTATTATCGTGTGTTCGAAGCGCGTGTGCATGGCCTCCCTATAGACAGTGTTCATATCATTCACACACATCCTCAGCCCGGATTCCCGGAACAAAGGTCGCTGCAGACTCCTGCAAAAGGAGAGGTTTTGCACGCGTAATGCAGGAACAGTTCTTGCCGGATCTTCACAGTTAAACACACTCTCCTTTAACACGTCCCACAAGTAGGCATCAGGGGGTGTAAGATTGGGGGAATGGGACGGGTTTGGGAAGTAATCGTTCTGCCACCTTTTTCAAATCGGTCCCTGTTCACTAGCGCTTATGTATGAGTGGAAATAATACTCAACTACAAACATTTTTCCTCTGTTGAGAGACCCATTGCCAATAACTGCACAACACAACTTCCTTTTCACTACTGGGAACACAACTGTCTGGAGCTTTTCCCAGTCGACAAATGCGCGTGTAATGTATATGTGCACTGTATGTTTTGGCACATACTATACTTGATATTTTGTATAAGGTAAAGGACGGTCGTTTTGCACTTTTTTTTTTTTTACTGTTTTTATGAATGTTCATAAGCCTCAACCTCAGCACTGGAGTCCCACAGGGTTGTGTCCCCCGCTGTACTGGACGCATCATTACGGATAGGAGGATTGTGTGGACACTACCAACTCCACCTCCATCATTAAGTTTGCTGACGACTCGGTTACACGTCCCTCATCATCAACAGGACCCCAGTGGAGAGACTAGACAGCGTCCAGTACCTCTGTGGTCAAACGTGGTGAGTTCAGACTGTCGTCCAAAGTGTTTAGGAACTTCTACACCTGCACTATAGAAAGTCTCCTGACAGGAAGCACCACAACCTGGTTTGGAAAGAGCACCAAGAAGGACAGACGGCTCTCTTGAGTCTGGTGCGTTCGGCTGAGCGCATCATCCACACTGAGCTCCCATTCTGTAAATTCTGCTCCTGTGCACTTTTTACATTTTTATTACATTTTATGTTTTATCTTAACTACCCCATGTTTGTATTACACACATGCGCCCCCTACAGGCAGTACAATAAACAACTTCACATCAAGCATGAGACCTAACAGGAACATGTGTATTGTGTGTGTGTGTGTGTGTGTGTGTGTGTGTGTGTGTGTGTGTGCTTTCTCTCACCACATGTCCAGACAGGTAGAATATTCAGTAGAACCAAGAAGAACATCAGGGGGTCGGTACCACAGAGTCACCACCTCATTGGAGTACGTGTGACTGGGAACAGATTTAGCACGAGCTAGACCTGTCACACACACACACACACACACACACACACACACACACACACACACACACAGAGTAGTATAAATGTGTTAAATCTCAGATGTGATGGTGAAGAGTACAAGAGTGCATTCACTGAACTGAGTCTAGAGACTCAAATAAAAGTGTGTGTGTGTGTGTGTGTGTGTAAAATACTGTTATTAAGTCTTGTAGACCATTATCATTACTGTCTCACTGTTCAACTCTATAATTACCATCACTAAACCCATGGAGAAAGTGTGTGTGTGTGTGTGTGTGTGTGTGTGTGTGTTATATAACTCACATGTGATGTATAATAAATGTCTCATCACCATCACCTACAGTACTGCCCTCTGATCTCTTTAAGTATAGGTCAGTGTGTGTGTGTGTGTGTGTGTGTGTGTGTGTGTGTGTGTGTTTGAAGCAGCCCCTCTCTCTCTCTCTCTCTGCACCTGCTGTGTAACTTTACTAGATGTCCATGATGAAGAGAAAAATGACATCATCAGTGACCTTCATCCCACCACATGCCCCCCCCCCCCCCGGGTCACAGCCCCCCCCCCCTCCCCCCCCCCCCCCCCCCCCCCCCACACACACACTTGATCACAGTTTTTTCCCCCTGACGTGTTCATCAAACGTGCTAATGTACTACATGAACTTCTCTTCCTCGGCCACCTGCATCGACACTGCTGCACTTTTCTGCACTTCACAATAACTAAAGCATTTTAACACAATTGGGGGACAAAGAAAAAAACATTAATGAACTGAATCAGCAGTTTAAAGTTCACACAATTACTGAATCAAACTCCAGAGAGGTGGCGAGTGAAAACCGCAGGAGCTCAGCAGTTTCTGAAACACACACTGCCATGACCTCACACACACTGTGTGCTCACACACACTCTGTCCACAGTCCACTCTGGTCCACTCACAGCATTCGCCGTTCAAGGGGGTGCAACAGTACTCATGTACGTTCTATACCAGTAGACACGGGACGCTCCTGGGGGCGTGGTGGTGTAGTGCCTCACATCTCCGCCTCTGGTCTCTCTCTGTGTGTGTGTGTGTGTGTGTGTGTATCCCGCCCCCTGGGATAGACTCCAGGCTCCGGAGACCCTGTACAGGACAAGCGCTATAGAAGATGAATGAATGGAGCGATGAGGTTAGAATTAATTTCCGAGTTCAGTTGCACAGGCGATAACGGAACCCAGGTGGCGCTATATCTGTCTGCATTCACATTACCAGCCTGAAGTGACTCAAATCAGATTTTTTACACTTATGTCACACAGATCAGATTTTTTGTAAGTTCTGTCTGAATGCACGAATCTGCTGTTTTTCATTTGTGTCCTAGATTAGACGCCTATCTGATACGTAGGAATTCATGTGACTTTGTAGCTCTGCACATGTGTGAGGATGTGACATCATCAGTCAGCGTCGGTGTGCGTCGGTGTGAAGATTTCATAGCAGAGCTAGCAACAGCTGCTAAAACAAGTAAAGCGCACCATTCTCCATTCTCACCCGGACACGCCCACCACCCTGGAATAGGACCAATCGGCACTCAGCAGGTCACATGACCTTTTCCCATCACTCCACAGTCCAGTCTTCATGATCCCAAACAAACTCAAGCCTTGTTTCCTGATGAGTCTCAATAACAAGTGGTGTGTGTGTGTGTGTGTGTGTGTGTGTGTGTGTGTGTGTGTGTGTGTGTGTGTGTGTGTACCTGGTTGTGTGTGTGTGTGTGTGTGTGTGTGTGTGTGTGTGTGTACCTGGTTGTGTGTGTGTGTGTGTGTGTGTGTGTGTGTGTGTGTACCTGGTTGTGTGTGTGTGTGTGTGTGTGTGTGTGTGTGTGTGTGTGTGTGTGTGTGTGTGTGCAAATCTTACCGAAATCAGCCAGTTTAAGTTCTCCAATCTCACTGATCAGCAGGTTCTGGGGTTTAAGGTCTCGATGCAGGATGAAGCGCTGATGGACGTACGACAAACCTCGCAACAACTGGAACAAAAAAAGCTACACACACACACACACACACACACACACACACACTTCATTTATTCATTTCTCACCTAAAACACACACACACACACACGCAGCAGTGAGACAGGCAGGTGTAGTAGCATGAGCTGCACTCACCTTGACATTTTCAGGTTGCAGCCCCCCGGAGTGTTGATCCATGTACCGACACAAATCTGTATGCTGCAGAGAAAGACGGGCAGAGACGGAGACAAAGAGAGACAGAAAGAGGGTAAGACAAAGAGAGACAGAAGAATAGACAGACAATCAATGCAAATGATTCCAGATGATAAAGTTTAAAATATTAAAAACATTTAATTTCATTGCTGTACTGAATAAGAAATCAAGCTTTCTCCACAAGTCTTCAAATCTTATATATCCAGACCATATTTATATTTATATTTATATTTACATTTATATTTATATTTATATTTACATTTAGTCATTTGGCAGATGGTCTTATCCAAAGCGACTTACATTCTTATCTCATTACACATCTGAGCAGTTGAGGGTTTAAGGGTTTTGCTCAAGGGCCCAACAGTGGCTCCCCTGGCCCAGATGTGCATGTGCGCGTGTGTGTGTGTGTGTGTGTGTGTGTGTGTGTGTGAGAGAGAGAGAGAAAACTCTAAAACTTACCACATATTCGAAGACGAGTGTGAGTGTTTCCTTGGTGTGTATGATGTCATGAAGCAGGACAATGTTTGCATGTTTCAGACCCTTCAGCAAAGATGCTGCAAACACACACACACACACACACACACACACACACACACACACACACACACACACACACACACAAGCACACACAAAGTCCATCACTCATTTATCACGGTTATTACGATTCATAAAGGCATTATTAACAACATGAATAATGCAGTACAATACTCGAGCTGCGTAAACCAGAGACTAGGTGTGTCGGGTGAAGACTAGGGGACTAGGGGACTAGGGGACGAGGAGGAGCCTCAAAGGTAGCTGTGAAAGAAGTGTAGAGATCCACAGAAGAGAAACTGCCCTGGGGACAACTACAATCTAGTGTCTCTAAAAATAAAAAAGTGAAGCCACCACACACAACTGGTTTTACTGGTTAGGGTTAGTGGTTCTCTTCTCAGACCCGAATACCAGAAAACAGTGCGGCGCATCACCCTAAGAACACAACCCTCACTGTGAATCCTGGTGGTGGTAACAGGGTGCAGGTTCACTTTCCAGCAGAGCAACGATCTCACGCTCACGCTGGGGATTCAGGGAACAAAAGCCCTAAATGAGGCAACACACTCACAATGACACCTGGGAGCAACTTTGCTGGAGACACCAGGAATAGCAGCTTAATTCACCTATCAAGAAGAGGACGAGAGACAAGAGAGACGCTGGGACTCAGCGTGTCCTCACCGTGTCGTTTCCTGACTAGGCTGAGGTGCTGAAACTATTGAATTTGAAACCTCACCATGCATCAGTGTTTAACATGGTGTGTGTGTGTGTGTGTGTGCAGTGTGTGTATATTGTATTTTTGTAAATGTAAAAATAAATGTACACTACAAGATGACTGTTGGTGATTTGGAGACAAAATACTGGTTAGAGTGCAAAATGTTTTATTCAAAATTATTCAATTCAAATATAATTCAAGTAAGTTTTGTAACAACAGTAGCTGACAAAAAAGAAAAAGTTAACATTAAAATGTAGCGTATTTTTATATTTACTTGTACTTGCACAGCAAGAGGATGTGTGTTAATTAAATTAAGACAACAGTCGGTCCATCGTCTGCATCCACAGCGTATTCGATCTCCTGATGTTCCTCTGCGTCGGCTCTACTCCGGCTCTACGTCGGCTCTGCGTCGGCTCTGCGTCGGCTCTGCGTCGGCTCTACCCCGGCTCTACTTCGGCTCTGCGTCGGCTCTGCGTCGGCTCTGCGTCGGCTCTGCGTCGGCTCTACTCCGGCTCTGCGTCGGCTCTACTCCGGCTCTGCGTCGGCTCTGCTTCGGGTCTGCGTCGGCTCTACTCCGGCTCTGCGTCGGCTCTACTCCGGCTCTGCGTCGGCTCTACTCCGGCTCTGCGTCGGCTCTACTCCGGCTCTGCGTCGGCTCTACTCCGGCTCTGCGTCGGCTCTACTCCGGCTCTGCGTCGGCTCTACTCCGGCTCTGCGTCGGCTCTACTCCGGCTCTACGTCGGCTCTACTCCGGCTCTACGTCGGCTCTACTTCGGCTCTGCTTCGGCTCTACGTCGGCTCTACTCCGGCTCTGCGTCGGCTCTACTTCGGCTCTGCTTCGGCTCTACGTCGGCTCTACTCCGGCTCTGCGTCGGCTCTACTTCGGCTCTGCTTCGGCTCTACGTCGGCTCTGCTTCGGCTCTACGTCGGCGCTACTCCGGCTCTACTTCGGCTCTACTTCGGCTCTGCGTCGGCTCTACTCCGGCTCTGCGTCGGCTCTCCTCCATCTAAATGTGAGATTTCATCCAGGCCTCATGAGTCTCCTGCTCTTACACGTCAGGGTTTTCCTCTTTCTTCTGTTGTTAGCTGGTCTTGTGCTGCTGTCGGACGTCTCGGTCTGTAGAAAAGCAAGAAATCAGCTGAAAGTTGCAACCATAAACAGCTTGTACAAATAAACTTTTTCCAACATTTACATTTAGTCACAGATAACCTGAAATTGTGTGTGGAGCTTATGTGGCTCATCAGCATCTCAGTTTCTATAATTCAGTTTTATTTGTATAGCGCTTTAGCAATTGACATTGTGTCGAAACAGCTTTACACAATCAAAAGAATTATTTAAGTTTGTATGGAATGTGAATATGTATGAATCAGAATGTTCAGATAGTCCCTGGTGAGCAAGCCCGAGGGCGACAGTGGCAAGGAAAAACTCCCTGAGACGGTAATAGGAAGAAACCTTGAGAGGAACCAGACTCGACAGGGAACCCATCCTCATCTGGGTGAAACAGATAGCAGGAAATGATCTGCATTTATACAGTGTTAGGTGTTAGGTTCAGCTATAATAGTTGATGTTAATTGATGTTATAATAGTTGATGTAAAATGGAGTCCAGTAGTTATTGGAGACTCAGAAGAGAGAGTAGAGAGAATCATCACCAGACACTATACTATAAGTGTTTCTGAGATGTGCTGCAGTAGATAAATAAAGATTCTACATAAAATAATGAGAAAAGTGTAACGTACCTGTAACTCTACTAGCTACATAAGTACAACACGGAGTTCATCACCTTCTCCTGTTTTGAACAGGGAAATGAACTGAGGCCTTAAAGGAAGCAGACGTGAGCATTCAAAGGTAAATTTGTTGTGAAAGGATCATCCTGTACATCTTATTATATACATTTAAAATGTCTCCACCGATAAATCACCAGAAGATGCCGTGAGAACATCAGACTCTCTATAACAGCGTTAATAACTTTAGTATTTAATTGTAACTTACCGCTCGCTCTCAGGCTCTCTGCTGGACCGGGATCCACGCCGTCCGGGTCAGATGATGAAGGTAGACGGTGTCGTGGGACAGAGGGGGTTCTGACTCCATCACACTGTCTGGTTTAAAATCGTCTAAATACTTACGGATACTTCCGTACTAACAAGTTTTTATGTGTCGTGTCTGATTGTCTTTGGATGTTTTCGTCTGTGTAAATTTCGAGCAATAACTGTACTTCGGCATTAATTCAGAGATTTTTTTAGCAGGCACGTTTGTTACATCACTTCCTCTTTTAAGCACGAGCGAGTACTTATGTCCCGCCTTCCATGCTCCGTGTATGAATCGTTCCCGAGACCACCTCTGCAATCGGTCCAGGGATTCCAGCGAGCTTGGAACGATTGCATCCTCACAGACAAAAATCAACTGGTCCTGGGGCCAAGTGTGCGTGGAGACGGTTCCCGAACCCCAGTGAGAAAACGCCCTTAGTGCCCTCCGATTGTGTTTCTCACCTTCTCTGATAGCAGTGAAAGGTGTTCCCTCCTCCTCCTGCAGCCGAATCACCTTCAAAGCCACCAGTTTCCCATTCACCCTGTGCACACACACACACACACACACACCAAACTTTATTTGAAAGATACCATGAACAGTAAATTATCTGATTTACGGACAGAAGGCTGAGTGAGGGTCAAACCTAGTGTTTAAAGTTCACACAGAAATCTAATTTAACTAAACTACACATAACCCACCATTGTTCAAAATAATAGGTAATTGTATAAAGTGCACACACACACACACACACACACACACACACCACTTACTTGCTCTTCCCCTTGTAGACTGTGGCGTATGAACCCTCTCCAAGTTTCTCCAGCTTCTCATAGGAATCAACTTTCCCGAACTTTGGACTGGTCGGCTGCAAGTGGGGACAAACAAACACATCATTTCTCACCCTCGTACATCACACACACACACACACACACACACACACAGCATTACATCACACACCATAACACACACACACACACACAGCATTACATCACACACCATAACACACACACACACACACACACACACACACACATTACATCACACACACACAGCATTACATCACACACCATAACACACACACACACACACACACACACACACACACACACACACACACACACAGCATTACATCACACACCATCACACACACACACACCATCACACACACACACAGCATTACATCACACACCATAACACACACACACACACACCATTACACACACACACAGCATAATAAAAATGCTTTCTCTGTGTGTGTACAATTCAATTCAATTTTATTTATATAGCGCTTTTAACAATGGTCATTGTCTCAAAGCAGCTTCACAAAAATTAAAGAAAATTTGCAAAAAATGAAAAAAAAAATTAGAAAAGAAAATAATTGGAAGTGTGTATGTGTGAGAAAAATGTGCAGATAATAATGAGACGAATGAATGAAATTTCTCTGATGAGCAGCCAAGGGTGACGGCGACGGTGGCAAGGAAAAACTCCCTGAGATGGCATTAGGAAGAAACCTTGAGAGGAACCAGACTCAACAGGGAACCCATCCTCATCTGGGTGATAACAGATAGAAATGATATAACATCTTGTGTGTTGTGCAGGTGAAAATTCAATATGACAGAAATTATTTAAATTTGTCATGAAGACCAGTTCAGCATAGGGACGAGTCAGTAGGTGCAGAGGGCAGATGAGGTCTGGATCACTGGAAGCACAGGAGCAGCATGTGTAGCTCCAACCATCATAAAGCTGAATCCAGCTGGAGCTGGTCCTTCTCTGGATGCCTCAGGAACCTCGCAGGGTCGGCCTTTGTCTACTGAAGCTGGCAAAATCTCCCGATGCCTCGGGATGGGTAGAGAAATACAGAACAGATGGGGAGAATTAGCGTAGTTGCCATTCGGTATAGGTGTAATGGAGTATGAGTACTGGGATGAGTTATGTGTATGCCAGATTAAAAAGATGCGTCTTGAGTCTACTTTTGAACTGAGAAACCGTGTCTGCTCCCCGAACACTGTCTGGAAGGCTATTCCAAAGCTTTGGAGCTAAATATGAAAAAGCCCCGCCCCCTTTTGTAGATTTTGAAATTCTGGGAACTACCAGAAGTCCGGAGCTTTGTGATCTTAAGGCGCGTGGTGGATTGTAGCATATCAGAAGACTGGTTAGGTATGTGGGAGCTAAACCATTTAAGGCCTTGTATGTAAGTAATACTATCTTGTAATTTATTCTAAACTGAACAGGTAGCCAGTGCAGGGATGATAATATTGGGGTTATATGATCATATTTTCTGGATCTAGTGAGAACCCTGGCGGCTGCATTTTGGATTAACTGAAGCTTGTTTATTGAGGATGCAGGACAACCACCTAGTAATGCATTACAATAGTCCAGTCTGGAGGTCATGAATGCATGAACTAGTTTTTCTGCATCAGATACGGATAAGATGTTCCTAAGTTTAGCAATATTTCGAAGATGGAAAAAGGCTGTTTTTGTGATATTTGAAATGTGATTTTCAAAAGACAAGTTACTGTCTAATATTACGCCCAGGTCTTTTACTGCTGAGCTGGTAGTAACAGTACATCCTTCTAAGCGCAAGCTGAATTGTGAAAGCTGTTGTGTGCTGGTTTTTGGGCCAATAAGTAATATCTCTGTCTTATCTGAATTTAATAAAAGAAAGTTATTGGTCATCCAATCTTTTATGTCCTGGACACACGCAGTTAATCTAGACAACTTAGGTATTTCGTCTGGTTTAGTTGAGATATATAATTGGGTATCATCAGCATAACAATGGAAACTAATCCCATGTCTTCTAATGATGTTACCCAAGGGAAGCATGTATATTGAGAACAACAGAGGTCCTAAAACTGACCCTTGTGGGACCCCATATTTCACTGGCATTACACCAGACGGTTCTCCATTTAGATCTACAAAATGGTAGCGATCAGACAGGTAAGATCTAAACCATTTTAATGCCTGTCCCTGAATACCTATATAATTTTGTAAGCGATCTATGAGAATATTATGATCTATAGTGTCGAATGCAGCACTAAGATCAAGCAGGACTAGCAATGAGATGCAGCCTTGGTCTGAATCACTGAAATAAGAGAATCTACACAATAATGTGTTTTATGTGTTTTACATATAATTAATTAGATAATGTAGAATGCATCTTAAAATGATTTGATTTTTGTAATTCAGTTTAAAACATTCATTAAATGTACAGCGAAATATTTCAAGTCCATTTTTGTTGTATTGTTTTATTATTACTGCTCATGAAAAAAAATTCTGTATCTCAAAATATTAGAATATTTAATTTTGGGCCTCCGGGTGGCGCAGTGGTGAAGTTCTCGCCCTATCATCCGGAGATCGCTGGTTCGGTTCCTGGGTGATGCTGGAACCTCTCACAGCCGGAGGTCTAGAGAGAGCTGATTGGCCGAGCTCTCTCAGAGGGGAGGGATGAGAGGTACTCGCGCTCCCACATTAATCACGGCTCTACCCTACGGTACGTGAGTGAGCAGTTTCCTCCGAACCGCGTGACGTCAGCCGACCGCATCTTTTCGAACTGCTCACTCACGTACCATTAGGGGCGGAGTAACACACTCGGAGGACAGCGCTATCCGCTTCTTCTGGGTGCGTGAGCTCACAGACGCCCCTGATTGGCTGTAGAGTCGTGATTAATGTTTTAAACTGAATTACAAAAATCAAATCATTTTAAGATGCATTCTACATTATCTAATTAATTATATGTAAAACACATTCTACTATTGTGTAGATTCCCGGCTGAGTGGTAGTAGTAGCCTTAATGTGGAGCCCCCTAGTGACGGGGAGGAATTGGACACAGCTAAATTAGGGTAAATACTGTAAATTAGGGTAAATAATAAATACGGTGTGTCTCTCTGTCTAGCCCAGTACACACATGTAGTCAAGACTAAAGACTTGATAGTTCTCCAGAAGATGATCACTGACTCCCTCAACAAGACAGTTACTGCACTTGGGTTTTAAATGAGAAAACTAATGTTATAAATAGGGTTGGGTACCGAAAACCGGTGCCAATACGGCACCGGTACCTATAGAACCGGTATGTACCGGACCGAAACAGAACAGAATTTCGGTGCCTCATTTCGGTGCCACTTAAATGCCTGAACTGTCGATTGAAATATTTGTTCTCTAGAGTCATATATTTTTGTAGATTAATAGTTTATTAGATTAAATTAAAAAATTAAAAGCACAAATCATCCGGAAATGAGAGACCATCCGACATGCGCGTGAATGCAGTAACTAACGTTACACTCGCTCTGACGGCAGCAGGTCTACCGATAGCTTAGCATGCTAAAGTAAACAACTTTCGTTAAAATGCCTATAATGCCTATAATGCCTACATCGATAATGTGGCTGTATTTCACAAGAAAGGATTCCAGCACCGCGACGTGCAGCAAATGTTTCTTTGGGAGTTTCACTTTTTAAATTCAGTTACAGGAACAGATTCGTTAGTTAGTACTAACTGACAGATATTTTATCTTGAGGTTATCGTAGCGTGAGAACACAGTTCCGGCCCAGACCTAATGCCGCTCATTAGACTAGTTTGTAAAGGCAATAAAAACACACATACAGGTGCAAGAAAAAGTATGTGATGGAGTTTTACATGAATTGGTCATAAAATGTCCTCTGATCTTCATCAAGTCACAACAATAGAAACAATAATAATATTACACAAACATCATATGTTTTCAAGATTTTATTGAACATAACATGTAAACATTCACAGTGCAGAGTGGAAAAAGTATGTGAACCCCTAACCTAATGACATCTCTAAGTCTAACCTTGAGTCCAATCAGTGTGATGATATTGGGTGTGTTGCTGAAAGCTGTGCTGCCTTTTAAAAACACACACCAGTTGAGGGTTTACTGGTTTCAAGAAGCACCGCCTGATGTGAACCACACGCCTCGCAGGAAAGAGCTCAAGAATTGTTGACTTGTTATTTGCACATACTTTTTCTTGCAACTGTACATCACACACACACACGCACGCACGCACGCACGCACACACACGCAGTACCAGTCTATTATTGTTGTTTATTATTATTTTATATATATTATTGTTATTTTAAGACATGAAGGTCAGCTGTTCTGGAACAGTTCCTATAAGAACAGTATTGTATCAAAACCCATCGAGCTCCATGATGATGAAACAGTCTCTCATGAAGACCTTTACAGGAGAACGAGACCAAAATTGAGCTCTGCTGCAGAGGAGACGTTCATTTAGAGTCACCAGCCTCAGAAATCACCAATTAACAACCAGCAGCACCTCAGATTAGAGGCGTTATGAAGCTTCACAGAGCAGAAGTAGCAGATAAACATCTCAATATCAACTGTTCAAAGGAGATTATTGTGTGTTTTGGATTCATGGAGTTAAGAGGAATATATGAAGTAAAAATATAGATTATATCAAACTGCAGGTATAGCATCGTTTTCACACACACACACACACACACACACACTCACGGAGCTGGGGCTGGAGTGACGGCGGAGTTTGGGGGACTCCGTGTGTGTGCTGCTCCCCGAGGCGTTGATGCAGGCGTTGTTCTCCGAGTGCACTCTCTTCACCTGGCTCGCGTGCTTCTCAAAGGGCTCGAAGCCGCTCTGAGTGCGCTGGACTCGCGCTCGGCGTTCCTCAGGGATCGAGTCTAGGGGCCTGAAGAGCGAGTCCGAACCCTGGCCCCCTCGAGTGGACATCTTGGAGACGCATATCTGAGGAGAAAGACGCCAAATGCCTAAATGTAAATCAAACATCTGACCTGAAATAGGTTTTGTGATAAATTTACTTTGTGACATTAATATTATTTTCATTGTGACGAAACATTATGTGAATAAAACAAGCAGATTTTAGCATCGTGATCTCTTAACTCATACACACATCACTGCACTTACAACAATATAATCTATAAAAATACACAATTTAATGAAGTCCAATGTCCATGTTAAACACAGCAGTGCAGATGTAGTGTGTGTGGAGTGTGTGTGGAGTGTGTTGAGCAGCACAGATGGAGCCGTGTCACATCAACGTTCAGATTAAATATTTAATGCTGTTATAGAAACGCTGCTCTAATTAACGCAACACACAGTGAGCTCACAGCAGACTGACTTACTCACACACACTCACACACACTATCAGCTGTATCATCATGTCATGGGGTGTGTTTGTGTGGCGGGGAGGGGGTGGAGGCGGGGCTCCTCACAAATGGACTCCTGAACACATGATTCATAATCAACTGAAGCTCTGCCTCCATTTTAATACTTTATTCATGTGTGTGTGTGTGTGTGTGTGTGTGTGTGTAATCACCATATTAAGTGTCATTCACAGCTCTCAGAAAACCACTTCAACCTGAAGAGCAGAGGTTTCTCCTCACCAAACCGTCTCATTTATAAAGCATTAGAGCTTCATTAATTAGGCTGTGTCCCAAATCACACTCCCTCCCTCCTTCCCTTCCTCCCTCTCTAACTCACTCCCTCCGCCTGCTTCCTGTCTGTCTGCTCTCAGACCTCTTATAACCCCGGAGGTTACAGGAGGTCATGTACTCAAATTTAATACAATAACCTCCATCTGCCCACCTGAACTCCACAAGCTCCTCCTCCTGCCCTCCTGAAGTGGATCTGCTCCTCCTTCTGAAGCCCACATGCTCCTCCTGCTCCCCTGGAGCCCACAAGCCCCACTTTTTTGTATAGAAGTATTTTTAGATTAACTTAAGAAATAAAAAATGTAAATCCGTCATATCTGAGCTAGTCAGCTAATGAGGTCTCTTAGTTATCAAGCTGGTTCCGGTTGAGTTGTTAATTTATGTTGTTTCATGTATGTACACGTTGGTCCTGGGGTCGGTTCTTCGTACGTCACTATAACTCAGTTAGCTGGATTTGATTGTTGTGGATTTGTCCTGATCTTGGATTGTTTCGTTCTTCGATGCGCTTCTCGCATTTGTTGTCATAGCAACATGTCCGTAAGCTTGAACCTGTTCGGTAGCAGCTTTATTTCATGTAAACAGGATTAAGGCTCCTGGCGGGTTATGATTGGTTGAAATGGCAACGTCACATCTGATTGGTTAAAGAGCTCGACTGACGCGGACTCTCGTGGGAAAAGAAAAGTATCATATATATATATATATATATATATGTTTATTTTGTATTTTTCAGGGGTTTGTCATAAATGTGCAAATAAATATTTATATATATTTATATATAACTGGGACTCGATTAAAAAAAATCTAATTAATTAGAGGCTTTGTAATTAATTAATCGAAATTAATCGCATTTTAATCGCATATAAATATTTGACCTTATTTTATATGACCCTAGGTGATACTTGAGGCTCGATGTGCTGCGGTGAAATGCGAATTCCTTGTTGCATAGCTTACACACAACACCATGCTCTTATCAACGCTTCCATCCATTCGTTTTTTTATAACTAAATTTCTCATCCACAGTGTAATATATTTGAGTTTGATGTTAATTCACTGGCGGGCCACCAGGGGGCAATACTGTATACTATGTGTACTATGTGTCGTGTGCACTGAATGCAGTAAAGAAGAATACTGTTTTCTCCAAGCTTCCATTTCTTTTCCTCTGGTTGTCTCACACAAAAAGCAAGTCATATTATCCATGTTAGTTCTGCATATTAATGCAAATATAACACACAGGGCCGACTAAAGCGTCTCATCAGCGTCTCATCAGCGTCTGTGTCCATGTTCACATGTTCTGTGGTTAGTTGTTGTCTGAACGCTAGTTGGTGCTCCAGTATAATCGGTCCGCCGAGACTCATCCAGTGAGAAACGTGTGATTAAAATGTGGAAAAAAAATTTACGCGTAATTTTTGTGTAATTAATTAATCTAATTTAACGCGTTAAAGTCCCGGCCCTAATAATAAAAATAAATATTTTTAATAATGAAATATTGGACGAAACAAATTTTATTATAAAATAAACAATATAAAAGTATACATGTTTTTGAAAAAAATATTTCTATTTTTCCATATACAACATTTATTTTCATATTGCTTATTTTATTTTACAGTCTCATGTAATTTGCCTTATACACCGCGTAACACACCCTCCGTCACCCCCCCACTCACACACACACACCCCCCCCCTCACACACACACCCCCATCACCCCGAACTCCCCCTCACACACACCCCCCTCACACACTGCTCCGTCACACACTGCTCCGTCACACACTGCTCCCACTGTTGTGCTGCAGCAGGAAGGAGGTGATACACCTTGTAGTCATGAAAGACAAGTGTGAGCTGAAATGGAATCGCAGTGCTCAACAAAAAAGGGCAATGGAGTCAGAACGTGTGTGTGTGTGTGTGTGTGTGTGTGTGTACTGTAATAGAGAGAGCGAGAAAAAGATGTCAAGCTGATGATGTAGAGTGATGTGTTTATCACAGCAGCAAACACACATGTCATGGAATAAACACATGCCAAGTCACGACGCACGCACGCGTGTGTGTGTGT